>JBCNYG010000014.1:9682752-9693872 GCA_039654305.1 Porochilus rendahli | reverse complement strand
TACATATATATATACATATATATATATATACACACACACACACACACACACGCACACACATCATTGCAAAACTGCAGGGCTACTAATTGATCATATAAACTGATTCTGAGCAGAAACTATTACCACCAATAAGGTATTATAAAACAGACCAGAAGACGGAAGATAAGGATTCTCCTTGTCTAAACACCCATCTAATAAAGGGATTTTATGCACATTAAATATGTTCCTCAGATTTTATACATCAGAGATTCTTGAGTTCCCTTCATTTTTTCCCTCCCTGATCGAGTAACCTTTCTAGATGGCCTTTAATAAGAGCTGCACCATCAAAAGAACAATAGCAGCACTGACACGCTGAAGAAAGCATGGCAAGACAATTCCTGAGGAGTCTTTTAGTAAGTTAATATTAGAGCCAAGGCCTCATTGTCATTCCAGACACACCCTGAGTCTCTACTCCGCTCAAAACCTGTTCTGAAAGGAATCTTCCACCAATAGACAGCAATTTCAGAGAAATACAAAGAGAGGGGACGCATGACGAGTTGACAAGAAACACACAGAAGAGAGAGTGAGAAAGCTGGAGACAACAGAGAAAGAGAGAGAGAGAGAGAGAGAGTGAGAGAGAGAGAGAGAGAGGATAGTACTCCCACTTTTGACTGACACAACTGAAGTGAGAGCCAAAGAACCAACCTTATAGCAATCTAGCACAAAGGCTCTGAAATCTCAATCTACACACACCTCTTTAGAGTGGCTATGAGTGCACCTGGTGCAACAGAAATTTACTCTACCACTTGATACATACTGCTTGTCATACTTGAGACAAAGTCAGAGTTACTGGCACACATTAAAATTAATGGGCGGCACAGTGGCATAGTGGTTACCACGTCCACCTCACAGAAAGAAGGTCTTGGGTTCCATTTCTGGCCTTGGGCATTTCTGTGTGCAGTTTGCATGCTTCCATGGGATTCCTGCAGGTATACCGGTTTCCTCCCACAGTCCAATGGCATGCACTTTTAGACATCTTAGCAGTTCCAAATTACACTGCCTTTGCCCAGTGTTGGCTGAAATGGCTCAAGTAGAATTAAATGGTTTGGCAAAGTGAAATAAAAAAATTGTAATTTAAAAAATGTTTGCACATAAATATTTGTTGTTATTATTAACGTATTTATGAAAGGGCAGACCTTTACACACACATAAACATTTGAATATTTTTTTATAATAGGAATTTCCATCAAAAGCATGTCAAAATTGATATCACTAAAAGATATTTAACAAAATACAAGCTGTTACCTTTCAAAATATTTAAATTGTCCTTTGCGTCCAAGTAAAATAAATTTGGACTTTCTGGTGCTGGAAGCCTATTTTTGACAACTAAAAGCTTCACTTTCAGTGAGCTGAGAGGCCGACTGCAATGGGCGGAAATATCAATATATACTGGAGTGCAGGTTAGGGTACAGCCATCTAATCAGCTAACCTTTTTATTTGACAGTCTGGCATTGTCAAATTAAAAGTCAAAAAAGAGTAAAACCCAAAATATCTCAGTCTTTAACATCTGGGATCTGTCGGATTCTACGTACACTTTGTTTGTATTGTGCCAGCTAGTTGTTAGCATTCAGCTACTTTGCAAATGCTAGTGAATATTAAAAATAAAGGTATTGGAGGCTAGCCAGGGCTAATGGTTCCCCTTGATCCTACAGTAAATGAGGCACTTATTGATTGTATTGTGTTACTCAAGCCTAATCTTGGGTCTTAAATCAGTTAAATAAAAAATAGGTCTCTGATCTTAAAACCACAAATCAATGGTCTCAATCCTGTTTTAAATTAAAGTATAATTTTACTCAGCCTTCTCTCAGTCTCATTCTATGAATACTTGAAATATATATTTTAACACCACTGGAGAGAAGAACATTATTTCTGGGAACAAGTACTTGTTCCTGGTAATGTAATAACATTCTGTTTCCATTTTAGGTTGGTGATTAGCCTACTATGCATGATGTTGGAGTACCCAGAGGAAACCCACACAGGCATGGGGAGAACATGCAAACTCCACACAGAAACGATCGAGCCCAGAAATCGAACCCAGATCTTGCTGTAAGGCGGACACGATAACCACGGTGCCACCGTGCCCCCCAATCCCTACTAGACGTTGTGAAACTTAATTAAGGTTAGCTACCCTTAGCTGAAGCCAACTCTATCTATTTTAAAATACGTTGAGGCTCTCAGCTGTTACCATCTTTCAAACTCGTCTTTGATATTTTCCTGCGTTTCATCACGTCTCTGGACATGGAGCATTTTATAAGGCTTTTTAGGTCAGGTAGAATCTTACAATTATATCTGTTCCCATTTCTATTCTTGCTTTTATGGTTGGAACATGCTGTGTTTGCATGGTAATTAATTTCACATCTGGCAACCCTGGATGTTGAAGTGTTATTGGGCAATGTGCAGTGGAGCGGGATCACACAGGCCAATAGACAAACCAAAAATAAATAAATGAATAAATAAAATCCAGCACTGAATATAAACCGTAAAGAAGAATATACTGGCTCAGTATTGTCAGTATTTCACAGACATTTAGCATGTGTCTATAATCTCTGATATCATCACGGTCATTTTTTTGATTCAGCACAGTAAATAAGTAACTTTTCTTCTGTAATGTGGGTAAAACATTTAAGCTGTATTGGAGGGTTTATTTAAAAGCATAATTACTATTTTACTTGAGTAAATTGTTTTTTGTTTTTTTAACTCCTCCGCACACTAAGCCATATGTCCCTACAGTGTTAAAACTGATAAGTATTTCTAACATCGCAGGAACTTTTGGTCTTTAACACACACATGCAAAGCCTATTAAACAACTCGTTTTGCAAGACTACTTTTCTCTACTCCGAAAATACAGTTTGCACTCCAGAGACCAGCTGCTATTTACAAAGCGTAAAATAATAATAAGATCATTCGGCTGTCTCTGTTTGTTGTTGTGCGACTCTTCAGCTTGCAAGAATGTTATTTTCTCCCTACAGCACACACTTCATTAGACAGGTTCCCCAACACAAAGAGGTCTGATTGGACTATTATAAAACTATTTTTGTGGGTCCACAGAGGCCAGTCTATTTTATATTGCCCTTTTTGTATGGTAACACAGTTGAACATCAGTCCCTGATTATGTTCAACCTCTTTGTCGTTATGTTTGTCTCTGATAGAGAACAGTCAGAACCATTGTATTATAAAGGTCCAACATGATCACGCATACAGAATATCCATTATGGCTTGTATTTGAGGTTCACTGACTGCTTTATTCACATGCAGCATAAGGATAGTTATATGATATTCTAGCTTTTCAGACATTTTTCACTCTGATCTTGCTTATTGCTTCACCTTTCCAGAAGTTAATATCTCTGCCTCCTTTGAAGCAATGTTGAATGAGTAGATTTTTCTATTATTAAAGAAAGACAGTTTTTCCAGGGTTCATTCAATCTATATTACACCCAGGTGTGTGATTTTAATTAACGTGAGCGCAAATTTCATCTACACATTTCAGTCTACACCACAAAAATAAGCCCACCACACCACCACCCCCCTTCCCAAAAAAAGTGTTAGAACCTGGAACTGAAATGGAAAATGGACTTACTTGGGATTATAAACCATTAATCTAAATTAGTGGTTTTATTTATAGTTCTGCTTATTCCCCATTCAATTCCCACAAATCCTGCAGAGCATCATTAAATATAATCCGAATTAAATCCATTTCAGTTCCAAGTTGAATGGAACATTGCAGAATGTCCAGTACTTTTTAAACCTGCAGACTTTACATGTTGAAATGTTAATCCAGACTAAGCCACCATTCTCAATGACTGATCCGTGTTTTTGCATGTATTACATTAGGCATGGTAAAGCATACAAGATGTCACACTTGTAATTGCGTGGACATAGCTGGTTGGTTCAACGCTTTAAATTGATGCAGCGCAAATCAATCTGCAAATGAGCATGTGTGCAAAACAAGAAAACCCTATACACAAGCCGACAGATGATTGATGTCCCGGGAGACAGAGAGCCCAGCGTGGCCTGAATACTCCAATTTTCCAGTGCTCAGTATTGATGAAGTAGAGGCAGAAAAGTGCCTTGATTACTCCCCTCTCTCCTCTCGCAATGTTTCGTACTTCAATCCACTGAACACAAATAGAGATGAACTTAATTACCTTTATTTAAAAAAAGGGATAAAGTGAGAAAGAACATTTAAAGTTAATTTAATTTCTGTTTCTGTACAACATCCCTTGTGACCTGTTCTCTGACTCAGATACCTGAATTTTTCATTGTGGCTGGCTTGAACATGTTGAGCAATTTGACGCAAATTTAAACGAGATTTTGATCAAATTGCAAATCAATTACGAATGCATCATCTACATTTGATTGATTACTGGTACACTCTGTGCTTGCAGAACATGGACAGTATCTCCTTTATCACTCTACTATCAGTGCCATTAATATCTCTGCTTTCAAGAAGCTGTCTTTATCCAACCATAACTTGTCTTAGCATATGACAGGGCAGGGCATGAACTGTATCAGTGCAAAGCGTTATCTGCAAGCCTGGAGCATACTATTCCGAAGCTCTTCCACCTGTCAGGGCCACTAATGTCCTGGGATCGATGGTGGTGAAGCGCTGCACCTGGACACGCTTCCTGAATAAGCAAACACGAAGATGCAAGGTGTGTCCTGAGGCCATCTCCTCCCTATCCCCAGAGATCCCAATGCTGAATTCTAGGCTTTCACAGAGAGTGCAGGTGATAATGCATACATCCCCAGCATTTTGATGAACGGGTTTGGTGGTCTCTAACCTCCTTGCAAGCATATTCAGGCCATTAGCCACATCCTCTTGCTGAGATCCATTCAGCACTGCAATTTTCCCCAGCAGACAAGCGGCAGAGCAAGGAAGGGAGGCAGGCAGATGTGAATTACTCCTCCATCCCTATGCGTGACGCAAGGACAAAAGCACAAATGTAACCTTGGCACAACTTTCCTTGAACACAAACCTCATATGTTCAAGAATGCAGTGATTTTCTTTCTTCCTTCAGTTTCAAAACTTAGCCTGTAGTTTATTTTATACAAAGTCATAGTAGCATGGTGAGGTAGTGGTTAACACACTCACGTCACAGCAAGAAGGTCCTGGGTTCAAGTTTCCTGGTCGGCATGGTCTATGTGGAGCTTGCATGTTCTCCCAGTGCTTGCATGGGTTTTTCCTCTCACAGTCCAAAAGACATGCACATTAGGTTAAATGGCCTTTTCAGATGGCCCCAAGGTGTAACTGTGAAAAAAAGCTCTGCCATTACTTATACCTAGAGATCTGAATGCATGATTCACCATAGCTGTGTGAGGTACATATACATGTGTGTGTTATTAAAGTGCTACGTCATTTTAAATATATGCACAATGAAAATCAAGATATGTCTAGGGCTAAGTTCTGTTTTAGTTATTGAAGCAAAAAAAAATAAAAATTAAAGCCATTTGTTTTTAAAAATTTACATATTATGGCACAACCACAACCATAAAATTCCCCATACATCAGGGAACAGGTAAAGAGGGAATTGGTCTGAGAATCAATACACTGTATATTTGTGTGGAAAATAAGATACATTTTTGTCATAGAATGCTAAATGTCAGCGATGTGTTACTAATATTGTATCACATGGAAAAATAGTGTACCTACCTTAATAGACAATGTCCTAGAATTTCACAATGTTTACTACATCTATATGCTAATGTCTGGAATAGCAACATCAGCAATCAATCTACTTAGCTAGCACTCAATAGGTGAAGGGGTCATCATAGTGGAACAGACACCAAGAACCAAGACTACAAGATACAGTGGTTAAGGGTTCTGGAGTAACGAATTAGCATTATTAAGAGATAAGAATGATTGCATCACAGACTAGGCAACGTGTTTTCTAACATACAGTATTGTGAGGTTCTATAAGCAAACTTAAGATAATTAAATCAATCCCTGCATACAGCATTGCTCTAGAGGATGACGGTGCTTTAGAGCAGGGGAATCTGTCTCAATAAAAGAAATTCCACCTGTATATATCTACAAACAAACTTTAACTGGACACACCCATGCACGGCTATTCACCAAACTTTGAGGAGAGACCAACTCACCTGAGGTCAAAGGTCACAAGGTTTTGGAGTAGTTAGTGATAGTGTGTACAACTTCGAAATGAGTGCTGATAGACTTCCAGTTACTATAGAACACTAATAGGAAACCATAGATGGACTACCAAATGAAACAATTATCGCTGACCCATAGTGACTCTGAAAGGTCAAACCCCAGCCATTTCATAAAACCTTCAAAAGTTTTTTTCCACTATTGTGGTCATGTTCTCGTACAAGAAAACATATTTTAAAGATGAGCACATGGGTAAATAAAGCCACTACCTATATGCGGCCTTGTTACATTAGCAAGTGTGTGGGGTTTCAGTAATGTGCACTCTGAGTGCCCCTCCAGCCATTATATTTTTTATTATTTCTGAACCGACAGAATATATTTTTGAGTTATTCAGGTATAATCCAAGTAACCAGTCAGAGAGCCCAAAAAGTATATAAACTCGATGGCAAAAGCAAGTATGTGGGTTGTGAATCAAGCACTGCAATCAAGTCAAATAATAAAAAAAGTAAAATAATTAAATAAATAAACCACAGAGTTCTGATTAAGCTTTCTGTTCCTACATTGAAAACCACTGCTTAAGATTACAACGGAGGAAAAGAATATCTAATATCCTTGGATTAGACAGGCTTCTCTTCTTTCTGATAATAAATCTTACAGCTAATTTGGTAATCACATTTTTTGTTCTTTTGTTTTTGGCACTTTTTCTTTTTTATGTGATTATTGGATTGATGTTACATCTGTGGTGTTGTTGCTGCAGCTGTCAACTTGCTTTTTCAACAAAGCAGTGAAGCCACTGATTACATTTTTCTAACTGTTCTTGATTGCATGAACATTGTACTATGTCCCTAATGTAATACCGTAGACTGTGTTGTTAACAATACTAGATTTCACCGAATTTCTGGGGGTAGTTTCTGCAATATTATTACCATCTTTATCATCCTCATCACCACCACCATTGCTATTTTATTTGTTTACTTATTTTTATTATTATTGTTATTATTTTGTTCAATTTTTTTGTTTTACAGATGTGTAGTGTTCACCCTGCACGTGCTCATTTCACTTCTATTTTATTTTAAACTATGCTACATGCGCGACTTGGCATACTGATACACAGTTGTTGAATGCCAGTGAGTGAAAGTATAGGTCTATGAGGTGGTTTGCATCTAAAATTGTAATCAGGAGTGAAGCACCTAAAATGCTCACACTGGGTCCTAGAACCTTGATTTCCAACACGCCATGCACAAAATGGAAGGAAATTGCCCTCGCCGACATCGCAGCTACCTGCTGTGAGTCACACATTAACATAGCAACTTCCTTCAGTGCGAAAAGCAGACATGAATTAGCTGGGTTAATTAGTGGAACTGAAAGCCTATAATTACAGCCTGTTCGGACATCTGATCTGCTGATTTAAGGTACTGTCCACTGCAAGTATATACTGAATGTGTATGCCCACATTTATAGTGTTGACCGAGTAATTGGTTGGTTTGTATTTATCTTTGAGCTCCATTGCATTCCCCTTAGGATCGAGGGTATTTGAATATATATTGACTGAAACTAATAACCTGAAGTAATTGCACAACTGGCTGCTTAGTTGTTTAGTCAGCATTTTGTTGATGCATTTTTATACAACAGAAAACCATTAAATCCTACAATACTGATTTTATACGTGCACATGGCACTTGCATCTGTAGTCAGTTGTCATTTCTCAGCATGCAGAGCAATTTGAACTGATGGATAGTAAAGTCATAGGTTTGTACGATATTACAATTTAATCATCTCTACACAATTTTGCACTGTCGCGATATCCAGTGACATTTACTCTGACTGCATTATATTACAGAGCTGCCAACCTTTCGGAATTTCTCTAAGAGCACCACAATTTAACACCGGGGTATGCGAGTATGACTCATCACCAGCAAAAGATCCCAAAAAAGCAGTCTTGTTCTTGAGGACGAACCAATCGATTGATGAATCTGGACTGATTTGTGCAGATAGTCTTAAATCTCTGATATTCACTGTGATCGCCTGGTAGCCCCGCCCCCTCCTATCCACAATCTTCACAAGAAATGCGGTTTGTCAAGGTAATTGGACAATGTTTTGAGCTCATTAAAAGAAAAATAAAGTCTATCAGTGATTAGTATTAGTATCAGTATAGTGATTTTAGACATACTGCAAATAATAAATTTAGACAAGTACATATTTATTAGGGATTCTAAAACCCGAAATAAAAGATGAAAATTTGAGCTTAAAAAAATTAATCAGGCTTTTAGGAAGTTACCAGATCTGATATTTTTATAAATAATGATAATGCTCATGCTAATTAGAGGGTGATTAAATATGCTGTTCCCCCCTTCTAGCACTCAAAATGTGTTGTTCAACAAACTAGAGAAAATTGAAAAGCAATTGAAAATGCAATGCCCTATCCCCTCCTGCTTACTTTGGATTATTGCGGAATCGCCATCCAGTTCAGTTTTCATGATTTCTACTGCCAGCAAACAGATCCTACTGCACACTGGGTAATATTATTGCACTCCTTCCATACTCTCATTAAGCAGGAAATACATTAAACATCAAAATGCACATTTCCCTGGTATTTTGTGCATGTGGTTCTGAATAATTTGATTACCCAGACATTTATTTACCATAAAAAATTGCTAGCAAGATAAAATTAATAATGCACAAGCCTGTACAGCCAAAGCTTTACTGAAGCTTTAAAAACAACTTTCATTCAATCAGAGACAAAGCCAAACCATATCCATCATTGTTCAGCACATTGCTAAGAAAAAAAAAAACAATGTTTGCTGTGAAAGTCATTTAACTGAGATACACCCACCTGTATGCACCTTTATCTTGACTGATAAGTCATCAATCACTACATATCGGAATATTTTGATGGCAGCACGTTGTTATGGGTCAGATCTCTTTCAGTGCTGCTCTCAGATCAGCTTCGAACAGCTGGTCAACACTGGCCTTATCCTTAAATGCCAAGATGCCAGCTTTCATCACGTGTTTACACACCAGCCAGAATCTGAGTTTTCTGGAATGAACAAGACTAGAATAAACAACTCCAGTAGGAATTGGCTGTGATTTGTCTTGCTGTTGCTCAGCAGGTATGCCCACACTCAGGAAGGGAACGATGAGAGCAGTCACAGTGGGGTTGAATCCGCTGAGTCTAGCAGTCTCTAGCCAGCGTGGGCAGCCTGCGAGTTATGGCACCTCCGGGAATAATGTTCATTCAAATGGATGGGGGAACGGCGGCAGTGGAAACCGGAAGGCAATACAACAAAGACTGGCTCCACAGAGCGACTTGTCGCTGAATCCATCATTAGAAGAAGTCGCTTAGTCCCTCTCCACCTTGCACTTCATCCATCATGAATTCGACAGAATCTTCAATAGACAGGGCAGACTTATTAAACCTGGATAATGTGGATATGAATGTTCCCTTGCACTGTGCATTTTCACAGTCTCATAGGTGCTCCCATACAAGTTTAAAGACCACACTGACACCTTGTGGATAAAAAAACCTTAATCGGACTATGTGACAATGCGTCAAGTCCGAATCACCAACCGACCACAAAAAATCAATTGCTGACAGAATCCTACGCACAACATGTTGTGCATAACATATCAGCGCCAAGCAAGCCGAAGAGAATAAACTGGGTCACTCCGGTTTTCAATAAAAGCCAAGAAAACACAGATTTTATTGAAAGGAGGGGGAAAAAATCTTCAATAAGCAGCCCAGTAGTGAGTCAGCATTAATGGATTACTTTAAGAAACCAGCCAGTGATAGAATGAACTGCCTGAATAGGGCTTGCAGTGTAGAAGAAAACCCTTCATCCTTCTATCATTTAGGAATGAGGAATTCACTCATTATTTCCATTCACAACAATATCATGTGAATTTAGTACGATTTTCAAAATTACATGTCTGTTGCATGTAACAATCTGACATGGCGAGTTCATAATCTGTGTTCCATATGTATTAACAGATCAGAACACAATTTTATGCTTACAAATTTTCAGCAGGATGTAATAATTATTTTCTTTAGAGACTGCATACTTGGAACACATAATAAATTAGATATTGCTTTATTCCTCTCCTTTATGAAATATTATTTACAATTATCACACATCATGCCAGCTTATATCTGACTAGTGAAGACTGAAGCTTCTTGATTAACAGTATTCAATTTGTGCCTTGTTGTCTGCATCTCCAAAAAAAGTGAGCGTCATCCGGACGTCAGCAATGAGTCAGATTAAATAATGCCTTTGGCTTCTGTAGGAAGTGCGGCGGGGTCTAAACCGCATTGCTTCATCTGCACAGCAATGTCAAACAGGTAGTCATAACATTCACACCTGGAAAAAAGAGAAAGATGATTACACAGAGTGAGTAGTGAGACAGTGTGACAAAGACACCTAACTACTGACTATAATGCTGTCACATCCATCACTATGAAATACTGAAACCAGTGTTAGTGGACAGATAACGCAGCTCTACAATGTTCATTATTTTACAAATGTTATGGAAAACTGAATAATTGTGTAAAAAGGTAATTGCACCTCTTGCTCAATAACTAATTACATCCATGCTGGCAGCAGTGATTACAGCCAAATACAGCCCCATTTTGTGGCTGGATGAGCTATGTGCTGCTCATACTCAGCCACTCTGATGCAGATCTAATGATGAGAATGTTTACTCTTAGAAACTCTCAAGTAGCAAACAGAAGCTAACCAGTAATGTTTCATGAAAATATTATATATTTAAAATGCCATCAAATAGCTAAAAGAAAACACTGTAGGTAAAAAAATAAAAATATATATTTTACTAAATATAAATTCAGTGTGATGTAAATACACACACACACACACACATATACATATATATATATGTGTGTGTGTGTGTGTGTGTGTGTGTGTGTGTGTATACATATATATGTATATATGTATATATGTGTGTGTGTATATATATAAGATCG
>JBCNYG010000014.1:9661759-9672999 GCA_039654305.1 Porochilus rendahli | reverse complement strand
AGTTCCATGAATGATGCCTTGTACTAAACATATTCATTTTGTGTGCCTGTGAGTACGTGTGCGTGTGTGTGTGTGTGTGTGTGTGTGTGTGTGTGTGTGTGTGTGTGTGTGTGTGTGTGTGTGTGTGGGAAGGGGGGGGGGTGTGGGTGTGTGTGTGTGTGGGGTGTTCTATTTTTGTTCAATTAATAACTTCCAAGACAGAAAGAGGGGAGAAACATATTTAAAAAAAGTGATGACAGGAACTAGTTTCAGATGTTCCACAATGTTAAATACAACCATAAACTGATTATAAAAATGTATCATACATCATACTTTAAGAAAAATGGTTACCTTTGACAAATTGCGTTGGGAATTATTATTCTATAATATCTGCTTTCACAGTTTTTTTGCAATAAGTAAGCTATACTCAGGCCACAGTCAAAATTTCAGAAACATTAACACTGCACCTCAGACTTTATAAAATATCCAGGGAAATAATCAGGACTACTATACGGAAAATAGAAGCGCATCAGTAAGCACTGAATGACAAAAAAAAGCTTGAGCAGACGGCAGTAGAGAAATTATAAAGAATGTCAGGAGAGTCAGGTCCAAATATGGTCCAGAGATGCCCATTCACACCCTCTTAGAGATTTCTCCTGTCAGATGCATTCTCACATCCTTGGTTGAGGTGAGGGGTGGGGTGTGGGTGGAGTGTGTAGGAAAACGGGATCTGACGAAAAAGGTACCCTGCGGAAATTGCGGTGTTTTGTTCGCAGCGCAGTAACATTAAATGAGCTTTCTTCTTTATCTTTACATGTTTCTACTCTTCTAGTTCTGCACCAGTCATGTGGTTTTAACATCATCAACACACCCATTTATCTTGTGTGTGTGATCAAATTACAACCCACTCGCTCACTGTATATTCTCCAGACAATTACCAAGTCTATTCTCACATGGGCTCTGCACACATTTAGTACTAGATAACTGGTGCACTGAAGTATATTTAAAGCCTTAGCTGTGTGATTTGGAGAGCTGCTTTGACACATACAGCCCCTCCGGGTCATTTGTAGGTAAGTTCAGGATTTTTTTTAGCGTATTTGTGAAAATAGCTTAAGACAGGAAACCAATTACCTGTATTCTTTCCTTCTGAACTCCAGATGGGGCGATATAAATGTGGTCCCTGTCACAAAAACATATTTCCATAATTACATTTACTACGTTTACCTTTAAAACCTGTAACCACGTTTCAAACTATTACTTAAGAAAAAAAATGATTGACCAACCCATGTCTAAGGCTTATACCACCTCCAGTTCCTGTTACCCATCCATGCTGATAGAAGAGTCTGCATAGCTCAGGGATGAGCACACGTGGATGCTCCTTATCCTGTAAAGAATAACAAACATGGTGTTATAATAATTGTACCTAAATTACTATTTGGACATATACAGTACATGTAGAAATATGAAAAACAGCAGGGATGTAAAACTTTCACTGAGGGCCGCTTCACTAATATAAAGGTAATCGAGGGCCGAATAATAACTGAACATCTATTCTAAAAGGGTAACCATGAAATATGCAAAACGATTTGTTTAGGTATTTGTCCTCTTTTCCTTTATTCACTTGCATTTCCTGACAACGCTTAACAGTAACAAGCTAGCATACAATCTTTCTTGTGCCATGAATGACTAGCTGTTTACTTGAAATAGGCTGCTGCCACCTAGTGGAAAGATGACGCATTAGGGTCCATGGTAATGGTCGATACAAAGAATGTATGATAATCATATTCTGATATGAAATTCTAATAAAAAATTATTGCGGGCCACATAAAATTAGACAGTGGGTCTGATTTGGCTTGCAGGCCTTATGTTTGACACTTGTGCTCTAAAGATAAAGAGATCTTTATTGTCAACTGTTGCATAAACAATGAAAATCAGTTTAGCAGCTCTTCGTTTAACAGCAATTATGGAAAAGTACACAAAAGACTACTAAGGTAACTACACTAAGATATATATGTACATATACCTACATACACATATATATCTATATATTTACGCATGTACAGACTTATAAATTTATCCACATACTCACACATTTAGAGATTATACATACTTATATATACTTGTACATCTATCACACATATACACACATATACAGAAGGGCGCATGACATGTCAACGGTGCATGGTATACACCCTGTGAGTATTGCACTGAAACATGGGTTGAGAGGAGAGGACACCCCACTGTGGTGTTCGGTGTTCTGGATGTCAGTGGAGGACACGTGGTCTACTATCCCGACATTCTGATGTCTGTTGCTAAGAAAATCCAGTATCCAGGTGCACAGTGACCTGTTTGCTCTGTATGCAAGCTGAGGTGGATCAAGATTAGCAGGGATGACAGCCAAAATGTGAGACAAGTCTCTCAAAACATTTGGTGATGATAAGGGTTAGGGCACCTGGGCGATAGTCATTCAGGCGGCTCATTGTGCTCTTCTTCGGCACTAAAATGATACTGGCTTTTTCGAGGCAGGCGGAACCCATAGATTGCAATGGCGAGAGGTTAAAGATTGTGGTGAAAACCCCGGCTAGTTGATCTGAGCATGTTTTAAGTACCCATCCTGTTACTCCAACTGGACCAGAAGCTTACCTCGCCTTGATTCTCCAGAGGGTGGCCATGATCTGGTGCTGCTGCAGCTGGATGTGTTCGTTGCCCCTCTCTGGAAGAGCAGGTGTTTGCCTCACCGTTGTGTTGGTCGAAGCAAGCAAAGAACTGGTTTAGGGTATCCGGTAGAGTGCTGTCCGAGGAGTCCGCTGATGTGTTTGTGTCCTTGTAGCCAGTGAGTGTCTTGATCCCTTTCCACATATTCCTGGTGTTGTTATCGTCAAAGTGCTCATCGAGGAGTTTATATAGAGTTTTATATTTGCACTTGGCCCTTTTTATGCCTCTTCACACGGCCTGGTGTGCCTCTCTGTAAGCTTGAAGGCATCATCCGATGCTCTAAGCAGGGTGTGCACCTCACGGTTGAACCACGGTTTCTGGTTCAGGAGCACTTTAACAGTCCTAGTTGCCGTCACATTCTTAATGCAGTAACTTATGTATGAGAGCACAGCTGATGTGTGACCCTGCAGGTCTGTCTCCCCTGCAAACATTCCCCAGACTTTAGAGTCAAAACAATCCTGTAGGGCTGCGGTGGCTCCCTCAGTCCACACCTGAACTGATTTAACTGCTGGTCTTTGGCTACAGAATTTAGGTTTATAAGTAGAAATCAGGGACAAAGATGATCGGAGAGTCCGATATGTGGCAGGGGGGTGGCTTCATAAGCATGTGGAATGTTGGTGTAGACCTGGTCCAGTGTTTTTTTTTCCAGTGTGTTTTCTTCAACTTTCAAGCACCACTGTATGTGTCATGTGTATCGATCTGGATATTTACACTACCAGTCCAGGTTTTGACACAATTCATTATTTAATAAAGCAAATACATCAAGGAAAATGAAAGGAAAGCATTCCAAACACTCCTGTTACACTAAAAATACGTATGCTTCATCATCAGGTGGTTTTTGTTTAAATCTATGTGTAAAATGCATTCGATAATTTGCATCAGTCTGCGGTGGCCTGGCGAGCTGTCCAGGGTGTACTCTGCACTTGCCCAGAGTCGGTTGAGATGGGCGCCAGCCTCCCTGTGACCCTAATTAGGAATAAGCGGTTCAGAAAATGAATGAATGAATTTGCATCAGTTTCACTTCCAAGAAGGAAGGATGCCAGCAGCAATTACAGCAAACAGGTTTTAAATGAAAAAATCAAATATAAACAAGCAAATTCTGAATAAAATATATCTAGGCACATCTTCTCATAACACTACATTATATTTACATACATCAGACAGGTCTCTGCTCGTTTACATGAATGCATGGTATATATCCCTGTATATTTAATGCACCATGGCAACTGTTGCTTTAACATAAAATGTAAGACTTTTTGCAGGCAATGTTGCACCCAGTTCAAAGATTTGTTACTTGCAATTTTTCCCCCACAATGATGACTGTAATAACAAATGCGCGTTCAGAAGGGTATGGACATATACTATGTGGCAAGCTTTTATTAAGTTTGCATTTAATTCCACATTACCGGCATTTTAATGGATTAATAACATGATTACTACGTTAGACATGGCAAAAATTCTTTAAACTTTAACTGATGCGGAGAATAGCTTATCTGTTCTTAAATACAAAGAAGAAAACCTATGATCATTTAACAGACGTCACTGTGTTCAGAATGGTCAAATAACTGGCCTGCATCAAGCAAATAAAACTACAGAGATTACTGAAATCACTAAAAGTTAGTTAAGGACTGTCCAATGTACTATTGAAATCTGGAAGAATAGCACAGAAACATCATGCAAGTCATATGGCTGGTAAAACCAAAAAATTCTGACTTGACCATGATTGGAGATCATGTAAATGCTCAGTAAAGCTGAATTACTATTTAAAGACAGTAATGGGTCATTCTATGTCAATTCACCTAGAGGTTCCCATGTGACCATCTCAGAATTCAATGAAACCAGAGCATGTCTTAACATGAACACATGCAGAAGATGTAAGCACTTTGAAATTTTGCAGTGTTCTATGACATGGTAAAGTTTCATTGAATTCTGAGATGGTCACCTGGCAAGTTTTCTGAAAGCTGGGTGATTTGACATGGAATGGCCCATGTGTGTATGTGGGACATTTTCAAATGATAAATAGCCTTTTATGCATTAAGTTGAAAACAGTGACCTTACATGGAACACATATAGATATAGATGCAAGATAATATTGTTTTTTGTTTATAACTGACCAAAACTCTCACCTTATATCACAGGGAGATTACACACCCTCATTTTGGTCTTTGTTACCACTAGAAACGGCAAGGACATTTTGCACTTTAGGAGATACCATTTCCTAAGAAAAGTATTACTTATATGTGATTGGTAATGGAGAAAGGTTTAAAAAAAAAAAAGCTCACACATGTTGAAATTTATATGCTATGTTTAGTCATTGTTTTCAACTTAATGCATAAAAGGCTGTGTTTCTTTAGTAAATGTCCTTACTTTTACTGTGAACATTTCTCTGCTTATGACCCAAGTGTGTGTAAAAACAAACAACAACAACAACAACAACAACAACAACAACAACAACAACAACAACAACAACAACCACCACCACCACCACCACCACCACCACCTTTGCACACTAACCAAGTTATATCACAAAGCACTGTTTAGGATTTAGAAACATTATCATATTTACCTTATTGCTGTTGCTGTTGTTACTACTACTACAATAATTATTATTATTACTATTAAATTAATACACAAAATTATATATATATCCTAATTCTTTTACCGTTATACTCATGTGTTACCAGTATGATTGACTCAAAGTGTTTAGTTTATTTCTCTTACCAGCGGAACTGATATGTTGGTACAGTCTCCGTTATCTGTGACAGATGTCATACTAAGGCAGTAGTTTTCAACAAAAATAATTAAATCAACACAGTCTTGCTTTTCTGAATCAAAACTTCCCGAAGCCCTTTTACTCCGGTCCTTTTCTTCTTCTTTGAATTCAGTGATTGGTTAACAGTCATAGTTATGGCCCTTTACCGCCACCTACTGCACTGGAGTGTATCTAGGCACCTGAACTGTACACGCCTCCATTTGTTGTACCGCTTAATTTTGCTCAATTTTGTTTCAAGTTACACCCTGAACAGCTCATCAGACCATCATTGCAACACACACATACAGCCATGCACACTCACATCCACGCCTGGGGCAATTTGGAACAGTGACTTAATAAAGTGCATGTCTTTGGACCGTTGGAGAATCCACACAAGCCCAGGGAGAACATATAAACTCTACACACAAACGCCCGAGCCCAGGGCACAAACCCAGGACCTTCTTGTTTCTCCGATATTGAATGTACCAGATTGGTAACTTTGACCATACACAACATGAAACGAATATTAAACAAGATTACTGTGACAACAATAGCCATAGATCGCGCGTGGGCAAGGTGATCTGGCTTAGCCAAGCTTTCCTTCATGGTCTGGTGCTCGGTGTCTTTTGCCACTGGAAGCTTAAATATACCAAGACCTTTATTTTTTAGGCATGATCCTCAGTCTAAAACTGCACAAATATCTCCAGGAATCCTAAAAGGGAAACATTAAAATAAAACTCATTGGAAACTCATTGGGAACCCAATTTCACATCGAACCCACACTATAACATTATAACACTATATCTTCTTGATTCACAAGATGTTGAAAATGGTAAACAAAGGGTTTTAAGGTTTGATGGGTTTTTTAACGAGCCAGAGACTCAAATCCAGGACTTTGTGGCTGTGAGGCTTGCTGTGTGCTCACCACTACATCATGGTGCCACCCTAATTCAAGAATTCTGTTTATGAAATCAACTTTAATAGCAAGAAAAAAGTTTGTATTGTTACCCTTCCGCTAACTGCTCATGAGTTTTAGTCTTTTGGCTCACCTGTGAAGCACAGAGTTGACCAACATCTCACACTATTGTGTCAGTGAACGTGAGTTCAACAAAAGAATGTTTGAACAATGCAGTGTCTAGTCCCTCTTTTTTTTTTTGTTTTTGATATACTGTATTAGTCCCGCAAGGCAAATTCGGCTTCTGTAATTAACACATCCATAGTGAGCACACACATGAAACAGTGAGCACACACACACACACACACACACACACACACACACACACACACACACACGCACGCACTCGGAGCAGTGGGCTGTCACACACTGCAGTGTCCCGGAGAGCAGTTGTCCCTTTGTCAGCGACCTTAAGGTCCCAAACCAGCTTCTCTAACCATTAGGAAAAGACTGCCCCCATCTTTTAAATCTAAGTGGATTTGTTACAGTCCAATTCAATAAAAATATAATGTGTATGATTTATAAAAAAGAAAATATTTAAATACTCATCAGAATATGATTTCATTGCTTACTTACTTCATTGCTAATTTAAGCAAAAATCCAATGTAGCTTATTGTGTGGAGTGAATGTGATCCAATGACTACTGTTTACATAGCAGTGGCATTATCAAATTGTGCAGGAGATGACAAGGTGAAAAGGCGATCCCAGAGAGGTGGTACTGACAGATAGAAATGACTCGTAATAAATGAACTCGATCAACTCTGGGGCATGGATGTGCAGGGAATAATGTTGCTACTTCATAGCTCCAATTTCCTGGATTTGATCCTTAGCTCAAGTGACAGACTGTTTTTCAATTTATCCCAGGGTTTTAAATACTTAAATGTTTTAATTACTTAAATAAATAATGTTGACTGAAGAAAAACATATTAAATAAACAAAATATTAAGGTTGTGCTAATAAAAATGAATTAATTTTTATGGAAGAAATGAGTAGACAAGGTAAATAAACTGTAATTAATTTAAGTTAAATTAACATCTTTATCAGTTGTTTTCTCTCTTTCCCAGCACTTTTGCAGTGCTAGATGGATGTTCATCATAATATGTTTCATCGTGTCTCATATTCAGTGATTTTTATCACGCCTCGACTTGCAGAGTGGCTAGAGATGTAATTTTCACATTATTTAATTACATTCATTATCAAATATCTCAGAATATTTGTGCAGTGGTATTTTTCTTCATTACCACCTCAGCTCTACAATACCTTCTTTCTTATAAAATATTCTAAACTACCCACTGCAGGGTCCCTAACCCTTAACCTCTCAGCTGCATAAATTCCTTAAAATGTTAGTTGTGGGTTGGCTATGAAGGCAGGGTACATCCTGAACAGCTCGCCAGGCCATTGCAGGGCCAAAAGGCCATGAATGTAAATGTAAGGCTTATCTCCATATTGACTAAATATTAATTTATAAATTTTTATTTTTATATACTCAAAGGGAATGTGGCATTCTGATTGGTCTTCTATCTCAGGATCATAAATGATTTCAAGTGGATAACGCTTGAATCAAAATAACAGTCTCAAAAGTTTTTCAGCAGCAAACTAGCTTATTATCACACAAAACAAAAACTTAAAGAATTTCATGAAAATCTCACGTTAGTGTTTTTTTTCTTTTTTTTCTTTTGCTTGAGTAGTAGTATGCACCAATACAATTATGCACCTCAGGCTCGGGTTATTCTGCGACGTCCAACTTGCCTTTAGTGAATAACCTTTTTTAATTATTCACTAAAGGCAAGGTGTAGTATATTGTACATTAAACAAATGTCTAATATTGTACATTACACAAATTTGGATTTTATGGTTTATTTTTATCACTTTTGAAGCCTGACAGTGGTAAGTTTTAGTACATGAAAACACAAGAAAAGCAAAATAAAATAAAATTTTATGTTTTACTTTTACATTTTTAAAACATGGGCAGTGGAGGGTAAGCTGCTGGCTTACAAATCCGAATATTACTGAACTGTCACTGCTGCCAGTGCAGCTAACTGGGTTGTCAAAGGCCAGTCATGTCTCTTACTGTCTATGGTGCGAGGCATGTTAAACAACCATTGCTGTCGTTCGAAAAGAGTATGCCATTGAATTGCAGTCAGCGTATTTCTGCCCTGCGATGGTGTGCGAGCTGTCCAGGGTGTACTCTGCCCTCACCCAGAGTCGTAAACCTAATTAAGATTAAGCGATTCAGAAAATGAATAATAGATGATGAAGTTTTAAGGCATGACAAGTATCACATCGCTTTATTACAGGGTTTTAGCATGGACTACTCAGCAATATAAGGAAAAAGTGCTCGGTTATGGCACATTCGAAAACTTGGTGTTTTTCGGGACAGCATTTTGTTCAATTTCTAGGAATAGAGTCACTGACCATGACAATCCATGCATTTTTGTCTGCTGTTGTGTGTTTTAATAGGTTTTGGACTACAAGGATCTGTACTTGAACCCTTTTTACCCTACTTCACACCCAGCCTTTGGATTTTTCCAAACAGTTTCATAGTGAGGACAGTGATAACGCGGGCTGCAGTCAAGCTGCAACAAAAAACTTGATATTATCTTACAAACACCCTGTAGTCAGTAAACAGAAGCTGAACATCCTAAAGCTGTATGTCATTTAAAAATAAATAAATAAAAGGATAAAGTGCCTATTATATACATTTATTATTGGATTAATCATCACATTTCATTGTTAAAATTTAACTTCTTAACTTATTGTTTCTGGAGAACTTCATGTTAAGACCTGCCGGGTGACCTCTTTCACTAGGAAACAGTTTACAGTTCTAAAGAATACAGATGAAAGCTATGGAGTGTAAATGTGTTTTAACGATGCTCAGAGGAGTACAAAATCTGTTCCCATGCTGGAGGCAATACCATATAAGGTATACAGGAAGTGAAGCCACATATTAACTCAGATGGGAAAGAAAGGGTTTAGTTTACCTGAGTCATCCCCACGTTTCCATCATCACACTGATTCAACATGCCCGAAGGCCGCCGTCTAGATTAATAGAAATCTACCCCTGAATTTGATGTGCATTGACTTGACTTTTATTTCATTTGCATTTCCTCTTCAATCAGTCACTTGGTAAGGCATGTGACCACGCATATATTTATAATGTCACCAGGGAGAAGAAACAACGATTCTAAAAGTCAGCATTAGTTCTTACCCCAACTTGTATTATATACACATGACCACTGTAATTAGTATGTGTATGGTAGATTTGGTTAAAGTTGTGCAAGGTGAGTTATGACGTTGCTAGAGACCCACATAAGCTGCAGTAAGTGTGCAGTGCAATCTCTTGCCGTGGCTTATGATAGCAATAATCAGGGGAGAAAGGAAGAAAACGACTGACTAGGCAGGGAGTGTTTGAACATGCACCACCCATAGTGTGTCTTACCTCATAGTGTGTCATCAGAAAGATGACTCAAACTTATAAAGGAGGTGAAATACATTTCCATTTCTCACACGCTGAAAACCTTGGCACTGGAACTGATTATAGATTGCATACAGGCCTAAGAACAATAACTATGCACACGATTCTGCTTGCCGTGGTCACATCTGGACTGATGTTACTTCAGATAACTCGGGGTGAGTGATGTTCCTGAATGTTGAATTTAAAAAATAAATATATATTTTAATATGTAAATATTTGGTTGATGACTAAATCCAAAGGAAATATACAACTGAATACAAGATATGAGAAAAACTTCCACAAAACTCTTTACACCACATATTTTTATGATAATAAGTCATAGGTCAGATTAATGGTCAACATTAGTGCATGAAATCACAATATCCCAATAAAATGAGGTCCATCATTTTAATTTTTTCATAAGTAAATCATGAAAATGATGGGCCTTATTTTATTGGGATATTGTGATTCCATGCACTAATGTTGGCCATTATTTATATATTGTTAGTATGAATTACCCAGAGAAGACATTTCAGTTCAGTAGAATTGCTGTTAAAACCATTCAGATTTACACTAAAACCATACTGTTACACTCAGATCACACAAAAGGTTGTGATGGAATGTAAATGTCACATGGCTTATCTTACTAATTATGCCATGCCAATTTCAGGAACTGGACAGATTCATTTACAGAACCACTGCATGACTTATTAATAAATACTACTTTAGGTTTAAAAGAACATTGAGACACACAGTTCTATACTTGTTGTGGTTAAGTCCTTTCAACTGAGGATTTTGGTGAGATTTTGGCAACACATTTTGGTAAGATGTTTCCTAGCCGTTAATGAATGTTATAGCATTGATTGATCTGGACTACATGAACAAGAGCAAACACCCCCACCCCCCACCCGAAACACAAACACACACACACACACACACACACACACACACACACATATATATAAAATGTGATGCAAACTGTCCATGCTGTAGGTTTTCATAATACATGTTTTAACTCCACCACAATGATTCGGGACTTGTAACTACTAGAGCTGGTAGAACAGCCAAAAACCCTCATTCTAACAAAAAGACTAGTTCAACAGGTCAGATTTGATCTGCACATATCATATCACACACACACACACACACACACACACACACACACACGCACACACTGTATTACATGATTGGGCATAAGATTTTGACGTTCTCTTACAGTGGAGCTTGAACAGTTCTGGCTGCAAGACCAGTCAAAGGTTTATTTTAATGTGCTCATTCTAAACAAGGCATAATACTGATGATGATAACACTACTACTACTACTACTACTACTACTACTAATAATAATAATAATAATAATAATAATAATAATAATAATAATAATAA
>JBCNYG010000014.1:9635437-9652976 GCA_039654305.1 Porochilus rendahli | reverse complement strand
AGTTTATGTCACCAGCAGCGAAAAGTCATCTCCACAGTCACTGAGTGCAGATCTAAGCCCATATGGAGCTTCATCAGAGGCGAGAAAAAAGAGAGGTTGCTAGGTGTTATTGTAGTAGTGTAATGGTAAAAGAAGAGTTTATTAGTGCTGAACTGAAGCTCTTGGCCTGTATTTGCATGATTGTGTTCATTTAACTGCTTCCATTTAAGGGGCTCATTGTATTATCACATGAATAAGTAGGTGTGAGGGTATTAAAGTGTCTGGTAAGTGCATATCTTTTACTTGTGACCTCTGAAGGCCAGCAATCCTTTTGAATTAGCGTCTTCTAGGAGTTCATCCTCTCAGCCATTTTCAAGCTTAATGTGATGGTGAAATGATCGTGTAAACCTCACAATGTCATGACCGTGTGATCGGCAGGGGAGAACTAACCAAACTTCTAAAAAATCTAATTACAAAATGTATATATATATATATATATATATATATATGTGGGTGTATATATATATGTGTGTGTGTGTGTGTGTGTGTGTGTGTGTGTGTGTGTGTGTGTGTGTGTGTGTAATACAAAAGTTACAAACCAAACCAAAATGCAGCAGGAATAATTAAAAAAAGTTTTGAAAAAGTTTAAAAATTGTTTTGAAAATGTGCTTAGGAAGAAATAAAAGTACATTTTGTTCAAGAAGTTGGCTACATTATATGGACATACCATATATCACATTTTTCACTTTAGATATGATACTGATATGAGAGGCCTACTGGCTCCCCGGCATTTGTCTATTAGCTTTCCATTGCCAGGCTATGCATTAAGGCAGCAGGGTTTAGGCAAGCTCTGTCCAGTTCTGTTCCAGTAAGCATTTTTCAACACAACACACATTCATAGCATAAACTACAAAGCATGAAGGGTCCAGTCTAATTAGTGCAAAATGCAATATGGCAAAGCACCACCCCATGCATCACAATTTCACCCATCCACCCACACACGAAATGTTTGGATTTGATTGATTACACAACACTGAATCAACTACTCAGTATTTCTTTTTTAAACACACCCTGAAACCCAGTTTAGTAAGAAATGCATGCTTGAACGGGTACTCCTTGTTGCTCTAGGAATTCTTTAGAATAACACATCAAATAAATGATATACTGTAATATAATGCATCATCTTTTTGATTGGAGGTGCCTGAGCCTTAGGATAAAAACAATAAAAGCTGCTAATGAGCTCCAGATTGTCTTAAACTAACAAAATGAGCTGAAATTGTGTATTCTGAGTTTGTATAAGCTTGGGATTGAGTAGTGTCAGTCTGTTGGACGGAGGAGAAAGGAAAGATGCCCATATCATACAAACAACAATACCAACTACGGGCTCTTAGATGATCCCCATCATGGGCATCTTTTCTTTCTCCTCTGTCCAACAGAGTGACACTACTCAATCCCAATCCAAAGCTTTGTAAAGGTGGTTATTGCTTACCAGATTAAAAAGCTCATGTTTTATTTTCCTGTCTTGGAAAGAAGCAAGTATAAAGCCATGGTAGCTGTACATGGGATCTAGCTGATGGGTGGGAATTAGCTATGGCTTAATAACTGTTTTTCAAACATTAACTAATCAGTTTTCTACCATATGTAATATGAATTATCTTTCTTTTCACATAGGTCTGACTGCAAATCTTGAACCAGATGCAAACTTCATTGAAGAGGCAATGGCTGATGGTTTTATAATTGGCACTAAGGGGCCCACCATAACTGAGAAACCACAGGATAATTTCAATGCCATTATCACCCATGACTCACTGAACCCAGAAGCAAACCAATCCCAGTTTCAGAACAATAACCTTCCAACAGTAACTAAAGCCAAAACCCCTGAAGCTAATATCCAGCTCACAAGTGAAAATACTAACGAACGTGTAATATATGAGAGTGCTGTGGCCTTAATCACAGTTGGCTCAAGTGAACCCAAGGAGAATGAAGAAGGCTCTGGTTTCTTACCTAAAGAATTTTACTTGACTCCTAGTTCTGTGAGACACATCAACATAGAAACTGTTACTAAATTGGACCTTAGCAGTGAAGGTTCAGGCATGTTTCCAGAAACTTCTAAGGAAGATCAAGACAAAGATCTTCCCTTTGCCACCACTGTCCATAATTCAGAGAATCTTGACATCTCTACACGTATATATGATTCATCAGAAACCAATAAAAAATCCAGGATGGTGCCTGTATCTTCCAATTCAGATTGGCTGACAACTTCTTCAACCATCACTGTTGAATCCAAAAATGCAGGAAGCATCTTGAGTAAGGATAAACCCGTGGATGGAAGTAATTTAGAAGTACTGACAGGTATTCCAGCTTCTAATCTCTCTTATGAACCACAAAACATGTTCTTGAAAAATTACTTAGACCACTTTTGAAATTCATTTAAGTTAAACACGAGATCAAACATAAGCAAATTATCTGAATCGTGGTGCAATACAAAGCTGTAATGCTAAACCAAATTTAAACTTCAATTACATTTTCTCTGCACAGAGCAAATTCCTCCAAAAATTCAAAACAGGGTATTTATGCCGAAACCCACTGTAACAGCACTGGCCAAACAGAGCACACCTGGTGAGTTTGTGTAACTATGTTGCGTTCAACTCTTAATCATTTCATTTGTTTTTTCATACCTGGTGTAATCGTGTCAATACTCTGTGCTTGTTTTGTCTAGGTTGGCAGCTCATCCTAGCTTTTTGCCTGACGCTTGGAGCTGTTATCTGCTTGTTTGTTGGGATTGCCACCAGAGACATGTACAGTACTTGCTTTAAACTATATAATTTATGCTATATACCCTTGTGATTTTTGGGGTTGTTTACATGTGAATTGTATTACCTTTTTCTTTCATATAATGGAAGTATGTACTAATCAACATTTACAGTGTGTACTCAAATTAAATCATGTAGCTGATTATAACCAACAGTCTCATAGTGGTTCTCAACGCACTGTAAGCAGTCAAATTTTATTTTATTAGCTTTCATATTACTATACAATTGTTAATAATAAACCTAATATTTAAGTAGTTACAATAACAATCATAATAATAATAATAATCATAATAATAATAATAATAATAATAAAAATGCTCGCTCACCAAATTGCTTAAACCTACTCATAATCATGAGGAACTCAGCCAACTTTGAGCAAAGACAGGGTACAACCTGAAGAGCTCACCAGACCATCAATGGGCACCCTCACAACCGGCAATCTAGAACAGTCAATTGTTTGAGGAGGCCGAAAAACCCATGCAAGCAGAAGGAGAACATGCAAGCTTCACATAGAAACCCCTGAGCCTGGGATTCGAACCCAGGTCCTTCTTGCTGTGAGGTCGACATGCTAACCATTACGCCCTATTATTCATTCATTCATTTTCTAATCCGCTTAATCCTAATTTGGGTCACAGGGAGGCTGGCACCCATCTCAGCCGACTCTGGGCGAGGGCAGGCTACACCCTGGACAGCTCGCTAGGCCATCGCAAAAGCCCTATTATTTATTTATTTATTTGTGTTTGTTTGTTTATTTATTTTTAATAACAATAATTTCTTTTTTTTTCATGATTAGGTGGTATGGGCCGAATAGAAGTTGCCTCAATAACAACTCCACAGAGTCAAAGGAACATGACCAATATGGCAACGGAGCAACTCATTCCCTGTCAGAGAAGGAGAAGGCAGCACTTATGAGCACACAAAAGGAAGAGAGGAAAGAAACATATTGTACCATCATCAGTGTTGAAGAAGCTCCAGAAAAGGAATATCTGATGTAGTGGGAATGGAAAGGAAGTGAGGCCTGTGCCTGACCATTTACTAAACATGAGATAAAAACCACAGAGATCAAACTGGACTCTAGTTCATACTGCATACTGCACAATGTTTGGCCTGATTTTTAGTGACAATCTGCTCATGGATTAATTCTTATCACCTTTCAGACAAAGCATACTTTACTGAAATGCACTTCTCACTGTATAGCCTTTCTGTTTTTACTTAGAGCTTTTAGTTTTGCTTTTATGAGATTTTCTTTTCTTTATAATCACAAGCAGAAAGTTGCTTATGGTGATTTTTTTAACCCTTTTTAATTAATTGTAGGGAATAACTAGAAAACTGCTTTAAGTTGTTGTTAAACTATTTAGAAATGGTTTTTAATGCTATTTTACTATTATTATTTGTAAATATCCACCTGTAAGTACTGTGTACTAAAATATAACACTTTCAGATAATCGAGCATGCACAATGAATTGTGACTTTTTATTTGATAAGGATAAGGCAAAACTGTGTGTGTAGTAATAAGATGTCTGATGTGTGAGGACCACATACTCTAATAAGCACAGTCACATGAGAACTTTGCGAGCTCATTTTACTGGTCCTCATGTTTACTTACACATGGCTCCTAGTTACAGTCTTTTGTACACTTTTTTAAAATAACACACTTCCCATTATGGGAAACAGAATGTACCCGTTTCATCTTTTATTCCTGTGGCTTTAGTGAGGTGGACAGGACATTGACTTGATGAAGAGAACTTCACAGTTTATGGAACAATGTGCATTTTAGTTTATTTCAACTCAAATTAAAAGACACATTAAATAAAGGTGTTTCCATTGTTTACAATTTAGCATTAGCATTCACAGGAAACAGGATTTGTGTTATTCACAAAAAAAATAAATAAATAAAAAAACAGTTGCATGGAAGGTTTATCTTGCAGTAAATTTCTGAACTCAAAACTAATGAAAAACAACACATTAAAAGTTCATACCTATTCATTAGAGTCAAACATTTTTGCCAGGCCCTGCCTGAGCATGTACATATTAATCCTATGCAAATTTTCACAGTTCAACTTACAATATTTTACAGTTTGTAATTGACAGAAATTTGATAATAACCTTCAATAAAAGTAACTAAGAAAATATTTACCCCAATCCCAAAAAAGTGTTGTTTCCAATGAATTGAAGGGGAAATCTCTCCCTCTCTCTTTCTCTCTCTCTCTCTCTCTCTCTCTCTCTCTCTCACACACACACACACATACACTAACCTTTTCTAAATGTGTGCTGTAAATACAGTTATGAATATAATTCATTCTTAATAATAAAAAACATAGCTTAATAAAGTAACACCAGTAGATTCAATCTACAATATTCTGCTAAAATTGGTTAAGCAAACCATGAGCAAAAATCTGATGTCTAGGCTTTCTATTATTATATTTCAGTATAATATTAATCATATTTTTACATAAGACAACCTTAATAAATCCAGTAAGTGAAAAATTTACAAAGTGCAAATTGGCACTTTAATATTAATGGAAAGATTATCAAAAGACTTAGCATTTAAAAGTTATTACAGATCATTATAGTACACATAAAGAGTGTATTTTTGTGGTAATTCAGGCTGGATTGCATTTTTTCCCATGAAGATTGTCCCCCTTTTTACTTCCCTCTATTTGAACACATCACTGGCAGTGTGTGTGATCTGTGATGAGAGTCTTATATAACACCACTGCGGCAACGCGGAAAAATCCATTTGGTTTAACTATTTCTTTGACTTTAGACATAGTTTAAATCCTGTGGGACTGAAGAAAAGTGGTTTTGCAGCTAATGTTTTGAGAATAGATTGCTTGCATTATTTTTAATTCAAGGTATAGCTATTAAACAAAAAAGATTCAATTTGTACATACATGCATGGACTGAATATCCAATCCATAAACTTTAGAATAGGCAGCATGCCAACTCATTTGACAATCTCTTAATCATACACACAATAATTCATGAATTTTTGAATGTCAAAGGTGATGCCGAACTAGAGGCCCCCAGTGGGGGAATCACACCAGCTGCTACCTAGCCATTGTAAACAATTGGTTGGCATTTTGCTGACCTTGAACTTGACCTACAATAGCATTTTCAGAAACTCCTTTTAGCCTTTGCTCCCAAGTTGCTACCCTGAAAATTTTGTTGTAATATATCAAGCAGTTCTTAAGATATAGGCATGCAAAAAACTAAAAATAAACAAACAAAAAAAACACAAGCTGACAGAAGTGAAAACAATACCAGCTATACTGCTGCGGCTCTTAAAAATATAAAGAAAACAAAAATACAAAACCACAAACTGACAGAAGTGAAAACAATACCAGCTATGCTGTTATCTATATGAGGGTAGCTTATTACCAGCCGAGATAGGCTGTCCTTATACAGATACCATTTACCAGTGTTTGAAACCAGCATTTTTGTGTATTCTTACACTTTAATTCCTTTCATCATGTTTGTGTCAGTGGTTTCAATAAGCCATAAAGACAAAATCCTACATCTTTGAGACTGTGGTGCAATGCTAGAGGTGGCAGTGCTGGGAAAGATTGGGGATTGGGATGAAATAGCTGTCACAGTAAGAGGCTGATTCCATGTGGTGAGGCCAAGGCTTAATCCATCTAAGCCAAGTCAGCCAGAGCAAGTTCCACTCCTGTTATCTTGCTACAAGCAGTGAGCCCATGCATTTGTGGCTTAATATTGATTTCTTCTTGATGAGTAATAAGAGGTCCAGTGGGTAGTTGGTGGGGGTCCTCAGATTGCTCTTTGGGAGTCTGATTTTGGAATCTTTAACTCTAAATGATGTGGAAACCTTTATAATTGACACAACACAGGGGGAATTTAAGAGAGCAAAAAAATGTTTGGTTCGGTCCCTAAACCTAACCTGGTCGTGTCTCTTCACAGCTTACCATAAGTTTACAAACTGGTGAAATTCAGGGTTTTGCCATTTAAATGTTTAAGCTTTGTTCACTGGTTAAGCCATTAGCAATTAGACATCAACCTTAGTCAAGTTCCCTTCAATGACTTTTTTTAGGCCTCACTGAAGGATGAGCCATGATGGGACAGGTCAGTGGCACTGCCACTTAAAGTCACCTTAAGGTCACAGGCATGGATCCCTAACCACAGAATGAAGGCCAGAATTTAAGTCTCCAAGGTCTTGGGGATCTGATCATATAATGGTCTATAATACATGCAAATATTTGTTTGATGCTTTTGGTAATCACCATCAATATGAAGTTTTGTCTTTATTTTCACCCAGAATAATAAGCTTGTAGGACTGAGGATAAGGCGAAGCTGGATCTTTGTGCTCTTTTAATCTTGTTTCCAAGGTTCCTCCTCAATAACAGAATAGACAGCAGGGGAGCCATTTGGGGTCAAGTTGATCTGAAAGCAATTGTCATGGACAACTAACTGTTGGACCAAGGCACAATCAAAGAATATAAAATGAAACGTGGACCTAAAATGATCAGCACGACATTATGTTTTTCTCAGTGAATTTCTGTACAAAATAAGTGGTATTAAAGAGATGAGTATCATAAGTATTGTAGTAACTAGCAGGAAGGGACTGAATAGCTTTGGCTAACAATTACACAGAAAACAATTCAAGCATATCTCTTCATCTATGAAAGATAAAAGTTCAAATTGTGTGGGGAAAATAAAAAACTTTTAAATAATGAAATGAAAAAAATAACACTACGGATTGTTGATATGGCCAAAAATAAATCACAGCATAATTGCAGCATTTTTAAAAGCAGTTTGATTATGATGAAATATTAGTCTTTGTTATCAGCAGTAAAGTACACAAAGGATGATTTTTTTTTAAATGCCAGTTTGATTTTATGGTCTGCTACAAGAAAGGAAACCTTTTTTTTTTTCATTTGTGTCACTAATGACAGTTATACTCAAAAACAGAATATATCTGCTACATGCATGTTTCTTTATCTGTGAGTGTGTTATGTACCTTGCAGTCATCTATTAGCACTTGTGAACTGGAGTTGTATGATGCATGCACTCCATAGTTTGTGTTATTGTCATAGAAGGATTGTGATTTGGTCATCTCAAAGTCATCTGTTCTCATCTGCTGGGCATCGAACATTTCAAGCTCATCTTTGGTCAGGTGGTACACAATGCCTGCTCCATAAGAGTCTCCAATAACATTGACCGATGTTCGGAAGCGATCCCTGTAGAAATGGAATGAGTCACAGGCCAAAGTGTCACAGCTTAACTAATCGACAGGCTATTTATCATTCATAGAGGTAGAGATTCTATTTTTCTATTATAGTGGTACTTGGAAGTTTGTGAGTCCTTTGGAATTTTTCTATAATTCTGCATAAATGTGATTGAAACCATTAACAGACTTTTACACTGGTTCTAACTGAAAAATAAATAAACACAGCACAATTAAACAAAAAATAATGAGGCAAAATATTATATTTATTCATGTATTTATCGAAGAAAGTGGTCCAGAATCTATGAGTGGCAAAAGTATACCACCTGTCTAGAGAAAAGCTAGGGTTTTCAGTTAATTTGAAGGTCAGGTATTTTCAATCAGTGGGATGACAATCAGGTGTAACTTGGGGCCCCCTTTTTATTTAAAGTGCAGGGATCGGCCTTTAGTCTGATTTTCACAACACGTTTGTGGAAGGGTATTATCTCACAACTGCAGAAAATAGGAATTTGAGCACTGAGGAGTTTTTAAGAAGCTGTTGCTACTCATCAGGTTGGAAAACATTTCTCAAGAGTTTGGACTCCACCAATTCAGCCAGAGAGATGGTGAACATTTAACACCATTGTTACTTTCTTCTGGTTAATAAACAAATATCTCTCCAAGTGCAAGGTGTGCAGTAGTCCACTTGCCATCATTATTATGACAATAAATTCTGAATTATATAAATAAATTCCATGGGAAAGTGTAGGACATCAATTCATTAACTGAATTTCATGAGAAAGTGTGATTTGTAGCAAAGCAGTGTCTTTAAGCCCATACCTTATTCTACCAAAGAATAGTTAAAGTAGAATAAAGTTAATGTTCTGAAATGGCCGTGTCAGTGCTCAAAGTAAATCCTTTGGACCATCTTTGGTAGCTAGTTCCCATTTCATACCAGGAATACCTCACAAGACTCGCTGTATTGGAGATGAATACACCCTGCACAGTGTGGCTCTTATCAGAGTCAGAGTCAGACCTTCATGCTTGCTAGTTTTCAGTGGTCAATGATCATAATGTTAGGGCTGGTCAGTGAATATTACCACTAATTTTCAATTCGTTTGTTTACCTTTGAATACCCAAATCTACGCCCTTATTAAATGACCCAGTTGATAAATATGAGTGCAATAAGTGAAAATGAAGACAGTGTGTTCTCTTGATAATGACTGCATCCCAAATTACACACTCTTTAATGGCCTCATGATGAAAGTACTTTTAGTTCACCTTATTAATCACTTAACTATTGATGTGTGTTTTTTTAATGATTACAGCTTGGTTCAGAATTACTCACAAAAGCCAGTCGACCGCGACCAGTAAGCTGATGTCTTGAGTGGGCAGTCCCACAGCAGTGAGGATGAGCAGCATGGTGACAAGGCCAGCGCTGGGAATACTGGCAGCTCCCACACTCGCAAGAGTAGCTGTCAAGCTTTAACAAAAACACAACAGCAGTTTCACCTTCACTTAGTGCAGTGGTAAAACTGTTAGTAATGGTGTGACTGTTGATATATAAATTTAGGCAGCGGCTGAAATCAGAGCTTCCTATGTGATCTGTGTGAGTTGTCGTTTTCATTCAAAATGAATTACTGTGAAAAAGCTAAGGTGTCATAAGCACGTTAGCATGTTCGCTTCTCAGTGGGAAGCTCCTGGGTTCAAGTCCCAGCCTGGGCAAGTGTGTGTCTCTGTGGAGTCTGTATGTCCCCCGGTTTCCTCCCACAGTCTAAAGACATGCACATTATGTTACCTGGCTCCAAATTGACGCTTGGTGTGAGTGTGGGTGTGTCTGTGTGTGTTGGCTCTGCGATGGACTGACGTGCTGTTCAGGATGTACCTTGCCTCCGCCCAAAGTCGGCTAAGGTAGGCTCCAGTCTCCATGTGACCCTAGTAGGGGTAAGCGGTTCAGCAAATGTGTGAATAAATGAATTAAAATACTGATATAAGGATGGTGTAATCTGTAATTTTTGCTCTCTGTGGAAAGCTAATTGTGTTTCTTTTCTAGCAATTAAAAGGATATACATGAGTCATTGGTTTGGGAAATAAGGATTCAACTTAAAATGCACTATATTAGCAGACTTGGGACACTATAGCTGTGAATATATTTGGAGTGTTTTTCAATTTTTAAATAGCATTTTTTTTTAACAGCCCCGGGATCGACACAGACCCAAAGCATGTGGTGGTACATGGACAGACTTATAGGCAGACAGTTTGTAAGAGCTAGGAAATGTTCTCTTCACTATTCACTGTATCTTTTGTTTTTGTTGTTGCTTTGATACAGTATAATGTGAAATACTATTTCTAACCCAATCTGTGATTATCATCCACACTTTAGAGCAAATAGAAAGTTATTTGTAATTTCTATTTTCACAAATGCAGTAATTCTTTACCTACCTGACTGTAGCAATCTGACCAGGTCCAAGTTTTATTCCATTCATCTGCGCGATGAAAATAGCCGCTACAGCCTCATAAAGTGCTGTCCCATCCATGTTGATGGTTGCACCAACAGGAAGTACAAATCGAGTAACCCTTTTATCAATTCCCAAATTTTCCTCAAGGCATCGAAACGTAACAGGCAGTGTACCAGCACTAAAACCGAGACAGACATTATTCGTTAAACCCTCAAGCCATATCAAGATGCTTTCTTTAATGTTGAATTAATAAAATAGAAAGTACAGGGAAATGGCCTGCCTGGAGGCTGTTCCTAATGCAGTCACCCAAGCTTGAAATACTCCCATAAAAAATTTAAAAGGGTTTTTGCGAACAATGATAAAATATATCAGTGGGAGGAAGATGCCACCATGGATGATTAGGCCCACAATGACTGTGAGCATGTACATCCCCAACTGCTTGGCCACCACCTCCAGGTCATTAATGGAAATAATCTTGCCACAGATAAGGCATGCAATGCCCACAGGGGAATACCTACGACAGGGAAAAACAATGTCTGACTATATGATACACAATAATAGCAATAGCTTAACTAAGAAATTTGTTTGCAAAGTTGATTTAAATTCGTTGTAGCTTGGCTAACTTTAATAATTATAATATACAACACTAACACTTTACAAAGATCATGGACTGACCACATAATCATGCCAACAAGTCTCATCACTATTTCATTGAGAACATTAAAGAAGTCCAACATCAGCTTGGCTTTCTCCCCCATCTTTCCCATGCAGATTCCAAAAGCCACAAAGAAACCAATGAGCCCTAGCAAAAAAAAAAGCATGGTGTTCATATAGTAAATTCTATATAAAGAAATTAGGATGTAAAACTATGATTATTGACAGACCTAAAATGCAATGATGAGCAACAAAAGGGTTCACGCAACATAATCCTTGGTTATCTCAAAAGTAAACACTGATCACAACTACTTCACTACTTCTAATTTGTAATCTACCCAATATATGCCATGTATACACCTAACACATTCATGCCACTCTTGAATTGAAGCGTTTTCTTCATAACATATTTTGCTGCCCGCTTGGTGGTATTTCGCCCAAAACGATGGGTCTTATGAGGTGTTGGCACCTCTACCTTATTGGTTACAGTTTGGATCTGCAAAGAAAACAAGACAAAATTTATCATTCATTCATTCATTTGCCGAGCCACTTAATCCTACTACGGTCACAAGAAGGCTGGCACTCATTTCAGCTCTGGGTGGAGGTGGGGGTACACCTGAACGAGACCATCACAAGACGAACACCCACAACTACTCACACTCACACCTAGGGGCAATTTAAAACAGCCAGTTAGCCTAATGTGCATGTTTTTGTACTGCGGAAGGAAAACGGAGTAACAGGAGAAACAGGTATGCAAGGACTCAAACCCAGGACCCTATCTGGCTTATACACACTGTATGTAGAATAAGTATTTAAATGCTCAAATGTATTCATCCAGTGTATGCTGAGGATTGCATTGCCCCTTTGAAAAAAGAATGAAGCCCACCTGTTGAAAGCAAGCCTGTACCAGATTCTCTGGAAAAAGATTTCTGATGAGGTCAAAAAAGGCATCCAATGTTGACACATCATCGTTTTTCTTGCCCTCTCCCAAGTTTGATCTTAGCTTTGGGTGGCCTGGGTGGATAGCCAGCACCAGAAGCACTCCCAACACTGCAGCAATGATGGTTGTGGACATGTAATATATCATGGCTCTGCTTCCGAGACGACTGCTAGATTTGGCATCTAAACCTGCCAGACCTGCAGTGAATAAAATAATAAATTGGTACAAATCTACAATTTTATGTCATTATTTTGATTGTTAACTCTAATTTAAGAGGTTATACCCCACATTTAATCAATTAGACACATCTGTCCAATAGGAACAGGAATGAACAGGAAACAGCAAACATGCATGTGACAGAGAATTGCTATAGTCTGGGTGGTTGGATGGACATCTTAGGCAGCCATCGTGTGCCAAGTCACGATGAACCGCAGGAAGTATTGTTCATAGTAAAACTGATCATTTCTGAAGGTGGTGCAGACAAGCACACGCGGTGCTGATTTAAGCTTAGTGATTATTGACTATTGCAGTTCAATAAATGCAGCTTACCGCTTGCCAACAAACTTGAATAACCCTGTTCAAGATTAAAGAGGAATGTCTGTGGGAGGTGCTGGCATGCACACTACCTGTGATTAAACTGGAGACAATCAGAGGCAAAATCACCATCTTCAGCATTCTCATGAGAATATCTCCAGGGAAGGCAATGATCATGATGATATCTGGGTGAAGCGGAGACGCATAACGCAAAAGGGCACCAGCAACTGAGCCTACAAGCACACCTGGTCAAAACAGAGAATCAGATAGAATCAGACAAGCGTGTAAAGACAGGCATTTCTGATCATCTGTTTGCAAATTTAAAATCATCCGTTTGCAAATTCAAACTTTTATATAAAATTGCATTCCTATAATATGCATGAAATGTCATTAGCAGCTGTACAATCTTAAATCTAACCACTTCAACTGATGTATTTTAAATATTATATATATATATATATTTTTTTTTTTACTGCATCTACTAAACATTACTAAATTTATTGATGTTTGACACTGTTCGTGTTTATGTCTCCAGCTGGTTTTATAGCTGGGGCATTTTATATTGATCTCATCACTGCTGTAATATTTATATGGGAAAGCCTGGAATCACTTGATGTTTGATGTGCATCTCACAGGGTCGTATTTAGATGATGTGCATCTCACAGGGTTGTATATGGATTTATTTAGAGCTATTATTACACTGTAAAACCTCATGAGGAACTCTGGGGTGGGGGAGGGGGTGGTTAACACATCAAAAACAAGAGCACTCAGAGAGCACTTTCCCATCAATTCCCCATTTGAAGCAAAATCATCTCATTCATGTCATGATATTAAAAAATCATTAAGAATCATCCCCAAAATTTTCCTTGTCCAAAGCCACACCACTGGTAGACATTTCATGAAAATTTGGTTGTAAATTTTTGTGTAGTGCTGCTAACAACAAACACACCAAAGGAGGCTAAAACATGACTTCCTTGGTAGAGATAACGATTATTTTAATGACGTGGTTTGAAGAAATGTAAAAGTAAAAGGTGTGGTCTAGGTTTAAACAAACATAACTTGAGTTATGAGGTTATGAGTTAACACGAGGCACATCAGCTATACTTTCTTGAGAAAAAAAATCAAAGTAACAATCATATAGAGTTCCGCAGGTAATGTTTAGTTAATGGGTCCTCAATAAAAAAGAAATACAGTATCATTTGCCATTATTTGAATATAAAACTTTAGGCATTTGAGTAATGATTGCTCTTTCAATTTGGTAAATTCCAATGTTAGGTAAAGCACAGCAGACGGGACATTGCCTGAACATGTACAGTCAGATGCCCTAACTCGAATTTACCTCATACACCATGATAACAGTTTGTTGGTTACACCTCTCTAGTACTGGTAGTATTGGTTGTATGACGCATGATAACCAAGAAAGTAATTATTTAATTGATACCATGTTAATTTGACACACGTTTACTTATCTAAAGTGAAAGTAGACATAGTTCAAGAAATTGAAGTTTAAGGATTTAACAGTGGTTCTCTGGATTCATACCCATAACCATCTGATTACTCATCACTTAACCCATTAGCCATCAATGTCCTAAGTACTGTTGTAACAGCAGTTACAGCTGTAGTCAATGCATACGATAAGATTCTGTCTATATAGGGACATCTTACCAAGAATTGTGAGTGCTAGCAGCAAGTTCTTCATGAATTTGTTACAGAGACCTCCACATGCTGACTCTGAAGTTGCTGGAGCTTCAAAGTGACACTCATGCATTCGAACCTCAACTTGCTTCTCCATGGTGTTGGCACTGACAGAAGAGATGGGAAATCTTATAACTTTTTCTTTTTTAACCACCGACTTCATAAGCATTTAGACTTATTCTATGATTGTAGATTTTCTGTAATAGATTTCAGGGTCCCAGACTTAATTTATGAAAATATCACTCACTTATCAATCACTCATTTCATGAAACGCTTAATCCTATTAGGGTCATGCAGATGCTGCTCGTTCCTATCTCAGCACACTCTGGGTGAAGTCAGGGTACACCGTGAACAGCTCACCAGATCATTGCAGAGCCAATGTACACACAAGCATTCACACTCATGCTCATAACTAGGGGCAATTTGAAACAGCCAAATTGCCTAATGTGCATGTCTCTGGACTTTGGGAAGAAACTGGAGTGCCTGGAGGAAGATAACGCAAGCACGGGGAGAACATGCATACTCTACACAGAAACGCCCGATCCGAGCCTGGGACTCAAACCCATGACCTTCTTGGTCACATCTATTAAAAAAAAAGATGAATAATGGCTCAGGGTAACCCAACATTGTATCACCGCACATTTTTTGTTTCCCTTTCTAATTTGCTACCCATATCTAGTTTCTCCATTGCTGAACCACTGCCCTTTGAATTTAATTAACTGATATTTCTCTTATTTTAACTCTGCTCTCGTTTATGTTTGTGTTTTTTTAAGCACACCTTGTGACTTTAAACCCAACCTTATGAATGGTTTCAGCAAGGTAACAAGTCACCTCCAGGAACCAAAACACTGCAAGATAAAATGCCATGTGACTGCTAATTGGTATCTTCCACTAGTTCTAGCATGTTCCATCAGACCTACAGCCTTGCTGCTGTCTACAAGATATATTGTTATTTATAGATTCTATGCACTGACAAGAAAATTGGAAGTGTATTCTGTCCTCTCTCCTTCTTTCCTTTCTTTCTTTCTCTCTTTTTTCTAGTCTCTCGTTTTGAATCACATTCCCTCTGGTGTCCCCTGAGCACACCACTCAGTATCAGGGATTCCATGGAGGTTTTCCCCTGAAGGTTTTCTTCTAAACTGCTAAGTGTGCTGTCAGCTTGTGCTCGAACCACAGCCTGATAAAAGATAGAAGTTCAGGTTTATATTATCAAGGCTAATTGGTGAGACCTGTGATGGGATGAAAAGTAATGTATTGAAAGAGCACACTGGGTCAGAGTCAGTCAGGGGTATTCTATCCTCAGAGGACATTACCAGTTCTCAGAAGAACTAAAGCCAGCAATTTCTTTTCTTCTTTATGGGTCAATTTAGCTGTATAGCTTTAGTTTCCTTGGGGAACAACTTGCTGTACTGTGAGCATGTTTCATGCTGCTTTGCCTCCACCTGCAGCCTATTCTTCACGGGTTAACCACACTGAGACATGGACACCATGCTGGCAGTGTGATATAGAGATGTCGTGCTGGCAGCCTGGGGGGAGCTTCCTCCAAGGTACTCATATTCCCTTCACTCTGATACAGATGTGGTCCTTTTACCTATCCAAGTTGCTGTTCTGCTAGTGTTCAGGGTTTTTTGGGTATCTGTTGTATCATTTTTCCTCACCTGCAAGCAGTCTATTTTGGCCAATCGGCATCCTATACCTGACTCAATCAGCTCAGGAAACCTTCCTTTATGGGAAAACTGCTTCTCTTTTGCAAATTCTTTAATGCTTTGTTTGTTGAAGAGGCATCAAGACTTCTCATTGCCTCAAGCCTCCAGTACAGCACTGGTTTCCTGAGTGTCGTTCTGCCCTGAAACACAGAGCCAGAATAAGTTCCGTCACAACTTGCCCTGCTTTTGTTTTGGTTCCGTTGCCCTTGCCCTATTATTGGTTTGCTTCCTGACTGCATTCACATGAGTCAAGTTGCCTCTAATTCCAGGTAGTGCATTAATTCCTTGGACTGTTTATCCTTTGTTGTGAAATCTTACCATTTTTCTTGTGTGCATTATCAAATCTCACAAATGTAAGTCATTATTGTTGCTGAACTATTTCCTATTTTTCTGTTGTAGCCTTTTCTATATTCCCAACATCTATACTTGTGAATATGTCTTTACACTGCAAACCATTTAACCAGCAGGAAAAATGTGTGGCTCTCCCTCCTACACCTCCTCTACCTCCTACACCTTCATGGCTGAAGTGCCCTTGAGCAGAGCATGTAACCCCCACCTTCTCTCTGGGCACCGCAATGTGGCTGCCCACTGCTCCTGTGTGTGCTCACTGTTTACGTGTGTGTGTGTGTGTGTGTGTGTGTGCCCACTTTGGATGGGTTAAAAGCCAAATTTCCCTTGAGGGACAAGAAAATAATTAATTAATTCAGCATTATTATTAATTAAATAATAAATTAATTCATTCATTTTTCATTTTTGGAATCGCTTAATCCTAAGTCGGGTCGCGGGGAGGCTGGTGTGCATCTGAGCTGACTCTGGGTGGGGTACACTATGGACAGCACATGAGGCCATCACAGGGCAGAAACAAGCTGCAATCCAATGACCTACTCTTTACGAACAACAGTAATGGTTCTTTTACATGCCTCCCACCTTCAAAAGTGAAGTGCTAGTGTGTGGTTATCCATTAATTTGCTGAACCGCTTAAAATCCTACTTGTCACCGGGAGGCTGGACCCTTTCTCATCTCTGAGCGAAGGCTGGGTACACCCTGAACAGCTCACCAATCCATTGCAGGACAAACACACAGCCATTTATACTCATTCATCTAGGGGCAATCTGGAACAGCCAATTGGCCTAATGTGCAATGTGTGGAGTACCCCAATTGTCTCCAACTTTAAAAACTGAGCCACTTGTTAGAAGGAAATGGTGAATTTAATCAAACATATTCATTAACATCAATATTTCTGCTAAAAAACCTCTTGCTTGCTAAACTCTCAGTGAGCGGAGTTCTTCTATAATGCAGCAGCTTTCAGTGTCCTTTACTTTCAGGTCATGTCTCTTCAATCTGCCTTGATGCCGTCCACTAAGGGTAATCACATCACGTGACAAAACAGTACAGTGTCACTTAGCTTTGATGTTGTCTACATTTAAGATGCTTAAAGTCACTCCTTCTCAACTGTGCCTGTTTATAGAACTTCGGACTGCATAGTAACTAGGTACATGTGAGTAAGAGCGCTGCAGAGTATTCATTCATTCATTCATTTTCTGAACCGCTTATTCCTAATTAGGGTCGCGGGGAGGCTGGTGCCCATCTCAGCC
>JBCNYG010000014.1:9535765-9558870 GCA_039654305.1 Porochilus rendahli | reverse complement strand
AATAATAATAATAATAATAATAATAATAATAATGATGATGATGATGATGATGATGATGATGATGATGATGATGACGATGATGATGATGATGATGATGATAAATGTCATGCCCAACTCCAATGTTTAAATTATTTGGGAGTGTTAAAGATTCATAATTTGCTCATCTAGCAAGCCATGTCTCTCACTGACAGTGGTGAGAGGCATGTAAAAGAAGAGTAAGCTTCATTGCTGTCAGCGTCCCTGCGATGGCATGGCGAGCTGTCCAGCGTGAGGTTTCAACTTATTCAATACCACCAAGCTGCCACTGTTGGATCCTAGGACAAGGCTCTTAACTCTCAACTGCTCAGTTGTATAAATGACAGAAAGTGTAAGTCACTCTGAAAAAGGTGTCTACAAAATGCCACAAATGTTAAAATTCCGTAGTTTCAAATACACAGTGACTCAATAACACATGCATTTCTGAATAAATAACATTTTTATTTTACATAAAATAAGTATTCTCTGTATAAAATAATCATATACACAGGTAGCTATGTATAAAAATTCACAAGTGCACACTTTACAAAAGCCATGAATCAGATAACTGAAAGCTCCTCCGTTCCGGTGTAATGCGAATGCAATATATTACAGTTCATTTTTTGCCTGTACACAATACACACCTGCAGTTCTACCAGCACCAAAAAATATCTTCTTTTTTAATGGCCACAACAGAGCAGTGCACCTTCTTTATTTCTCAAGTCTTTGCGCTCAATTGGTTGGAAAATATACGTATATAAATGCAATAGAAATTAAAGGTCTCTGAGTAAAGTGGATATTAGCCACGTATGTTATCCAGATGTTTTGGTGATCACAACTGGGAGGTGTCTGCACATTCAGGCTCTCGTGGCTAAAGAGTACAGCTGGAAGATACTCTTGCGTTGCGCGCGCCGCCCGAAACGTTCCTCGCGCATGTGTCGCGTTTTGATTTAACGCGCGCTCCGGAAGGGAACACCGGAGAAACCGCTGTCCTTTTCAGTACCACCACAGCAAGAAACACCTGGAGCAGAGAGGGGGGAGACTTATTAGTGTTGTGCATAAGTCATGCGTCGTCGGGAGGTTTGTTATGATGTGAGTGTATTATAAATATAATCCTTTAATTATCCAAGAAGTAATTAAACTGTTGATTATGAAATCCCATCGTGCTGATTGGACGCAAGACTCACTAGTATACTATCTATAACCGTTTAATTTTTCTAATATATACATCTATAAATACTGATGTCTGTTTAGCCTGGAAACTGTTAAGCCTGTCTAGCAGCCATGCACAAAGTGCGCACAGCTGGAACAGAGTTCTATTTTTTACCTGTGACTAGAAACAGTCGAACCATGCGGCGAAGTCCAGCAGCTCCTGCTCCTCCGAATTGAGGTGCTCATATCCGCCCTCGTCAGAGGAACAGGCGGAGCGGGGGGACTCTGGACCAGCAGAGCACGCGCTCGAGATTGTTGGAGACGAGACCGCGCACCGGAACGCACCAGACACAGCGTCGTGCTCGTCTAAAAGCCGCTGGAGCGCGCGGATGTACTCCACAGCCGAGCGCAATGTTTCCACTTTGCTCATCTTCTTGTTGGCCGCGCCGTTGGGTACGTGCTGCCGGAGAGTCTGAAAGCCCATGTTGACCTGCTTCACCCTGTTCCTCTCTCGCTCGTTGCGCCTGGCCACAGCCACGGGCTGCTGCTGAGCGACTCCGAGCCCAAGAGCTCCGAAGCTCAGCCTGCGCGTGCACCTCAGGCGTTCCGGGCTGCTGCAACGCTGCCGTTTCAGAACCGCGCGCTCCGGGCTGCGTGGAGACGTCGCTTTTTGTAGAGGCGCAAAGCTGTCCGCAATCTGTAAACGGTACGCACAAGGACTTACTTGCGTCTTTGTGATCTCCATATTCGTAAAATACATGAAACTGCAGCGGCAGTACGTGCTAATAACTTTAAAAAGTGAAGGACGGAATTGCGTGGGACGTGTCCGTGCACAGCTCTCGTGCCTTTCGCGTGGCTCGATCAACCGGAACGCGAGTGGAATTTTGTTGGATGTTGGTGGCACCTGTTCAACAACCGATGTGAAAGTGACGGGCGACACGCGGTCCCTTTTCAACACGCACACGGCCACATCCCACCCCCCCTGAAGCTGCACGCTCCACCGAGGAAACCCCGCCCTCCACTCAACGGCTCCCATCCCTGACTTCGCGAGCCGGGCGCGTGGCTGCCATGATTTCAAAAGAATCCATTCGGCGCCAGACGCACGGGCTGGACAAGAGAAGCCGTCGCGCAGTCGTCAGAAATATAAACAAACTGCGTTTTGGTGACGTCACGTCTTGTTATTTTTTCATGTATAATTTCCTGAAAGCATTTAAAAATATTTAAGATGTATTACTGATCCTTAGGTAGGGGATGTAGTGGTTTGCACGGCCACCTCACAACAAAAAGGTCCTGAGTTCGATTCATGGGCTCCGGGCGTTTCTGTGTGGACTTTGCATGTTCTCCCCATGCTTGTGTGGGCTTCCTCCGGGGACTCCGGTTTCCTCTCCAAAGACATTACAATAATACGCTGCTTCAGTGAGTGTGAATGGCTGTGTGTGTTGTGCGTGTGATGGTCTGTCGAACTATTCATGGTGTACCCCGCCTTCGCCCAGTGTCAGCTGGGATCGGCTCCAGCCTCTAAGTAACCCTAGTAGGAGTAAGCAGTTTGGGACACGAATGAGTGAGAGTGAACTGGACCTCAAATATCACTACACTTAACAACTGTTGGGTTATTTATACTTTGAATTGCTAGATTTAGATTGTTTAGGCCAAAATTTGGTTTATAATTGGCAAAAACTTAGAATGCTGGAGTAAAGAAGAAAATCTGATAGGGGTGCACACTGGGGCAAGATACATGTCTTGAATTTTCAGCTGCACTTGTGGGCACAGAGTGACAACAAGGAAAAATATTTAGTCTAATGCACATGTCAGCTGCGGCAGCATGGTGACGTTGTGATTAGCATGTCCGCCTCACAGCAAGAAGGTCCTGGGTTTGAGCCCTGTGCCAGACGTTTCTGTGTGGAGTTTGCATGTTCTCCCTGTGCTCTCAAAGGTTTCTTCCAGGTAATCCAGTTCCCCCCCACAGTCCAAAGACTTGCTCATTAGACTAATCGGATATTTTCAAATTACCCCTAGGTGTGAATGTTAACAGAATGTTAAGAGTGAATGGTTGCATGTATGTGTTGACCCTGCAATAGTCTGGCAAGCTGTTCAGGGTGTACCTCTCCTTTGCCTGGACTTGGCTGGGATGGGCTGAAGTCTTCCTGCGACAATACTAAAGGATAAAGCAGTTTAGAAAATGAAATCAGGTTTAAGCGCAAGAAGTAAACCTGCTGACAATCCTGTACCCTACCTAATATTATCTGTGGGGAAGATTTGGTACAACCGACATCTTGTAATGATTACGAAATGTACAAAGAGTTAAAAGGATAGATATATTTACAGTTAAAACACAAATTTAGATAAAATTGGATTGCTACATTCCTATACATTCCTTTGTTATTTCTATTGAGTTAAAAATTACCTTATGTTTCCTCTGAAACATTGATTTTCATATTAACAGCTAGCACTGAAGTCACTTCATTCAAATCTTCATTATGATATCTGTTGCTCATGATTTCTAAAAGTATGTGGATATGTTATGGAGTTAAGATATTTTAGTTGTGTACGGCTGCTTTTCAGATGCTTCAAAGCAAAAAACAACTGCCTATAGTTTCTTTACTGCTGGAATGGACAAAAGAAGTTTATACAATGCACATATTCTAACAATAAAAGCTTGGCTGCATGGTTCAAATTACCAGGAACTGGATGGGGTCTGACAAGTGTCTACAGAAGAACACTAGTTTCTTAATTTTGCTTAATGTTTCAGTTTAGCTAACTAACACTAGCTAAAGCTAACATTTACCTTACCCAACATGAGCTCACTAATATCGGCCCATTTATAGCAGACTCTTTCATTTCCAGTGTTGCCTCGACTCTTCACTATCAGTAAAGGGAAATAACCAATTGGTGGGCAGTGGCGGTTAAGGTGCTGTATTACTGACCCCCAAGGTTGGGGGTTCAAGCCCCACTAATTAGGAATAAGTAGTTCAGAAAATGAATGAACTGGCCATATCATTAACACCTATTTGATGGTGTGCACAAGGCAAAAATAATGTAAATCTAGCTTTACATTCACTACTCGTCCTGGAGCATGACGTTAAAAGGCACCCAGGAAGTTCCCTTACCCAGGGTCACGGTGCATCAGTGGTAAAGCAGGCTGATGAGGGGAGCAAGGAGTAGGAACAAGTAAGACTCCTGCTGGCAAAACTCCTGCCGTCGTCAAGCAGAAGGAAAGTACTACCTTCCAAATGGTGGAGGGCACATGCCATCAAAGAATGGCACTGCTGCTGTGGAAAGCAATGGCTGACTACCACAGAAATCCCTTAGGGATTATACCTTAAGATTGCAGTACGGAGTACACTCAGAGTGAAGTGAAGGCGTTAGACCAACAGAGGTGGCAAAACTTCAAGAGACTGCTGCTGCTGTGGATGACCGAGATGGCATAGAAAATGCAAATAGAAAAGAAGTGATTAAACGTGTACGTTGCACATAGCATGAACCCAAGAAATCTTGTGTCTAGATATTTTAATTTTATTTGTTAATATGCATCCATTTTGCCATTTCAGGCCTGCAGCACAAAAAAGCTGGAATGGGCAATTTAGGACTAGTAATGGGGTCGGGAAAAGGATTTAACAACCTTGGAGTGATTATTGACCCTGGTCTTATTTGAAGTTCATGTAGATAATTTTACTCAGACAGCCTTCTTTCATCACAAAAATATTGATAAAATAAGAAATATGATGTCTCTGCATGATGCGGAGAAACTTGGTCATGTTTTTTTTACCTTGAGATTAGATTATTGTAATGTGTTACTCTCTGGATGTTCTAATTGGTGCATAATCAAGCTCCAGTTAGTCCAGAATGCAGCAGCAAGAGTTCTTACTAGAACCAGAATATACGAGCATATCACCCCCATCTTATCTACACTGCACTGGCTCCCAATTAAGTTTCAGACTGAATATAAATTGCTACTTTAAACCTATAAAGCACTACTGCAGGGGGCAGAGCTTTTTCTTACAAAGCCCCACAGTTATTGAACTAATTAACTTCCAGTTAATGTTCGAGACTCACACACAGTCTCTGTTTTTAAGACTAGGCTGAAAACTTGTTTAGTCAAGCATTTTGTTAATGGCCTTTTATTAGGTAAAGGAGCAGATCTGGGGGTTCTCAGGCATAGAGAGTTATGGTAAACTCTGGCGATGGGATTGCCCAATGTTGCAGGGTGCCCTCATGTCTGCTTTCCTTCTGGTTTCTCTCTTTTTAGTTATGCTTCCATAGTTAGTCATGCCGGAGTCCCTGCTTGCACCCAGCACTAATTAACACTTGTTTTAACATTACACTGTTTTAAAAATGCCTAACTACACACACACACACACACATGTTTCACCTTGTCTCTTTACATCAATTGTAAAAATCTCTTTACAAATAAAACTGAATAGAATTGAATTTAAGGATTCTGAACTCTTTATGAATTTCTACAATACAGAGTTACACCCACAACTTTAGTCCTATGTAACCGTGACTAGAAGCACTGTTAACGTCACTGGGGTCTGAGGTATCTGGGATGGAAGCTGGGATAGAAACATGCATTGTGATCAGATAAATAAGTATTCTTTAGAAGGTATAGACACCTTGTGCTCTGGACCAAAAATAAATTGGACCATACTAACTGTTACCATCAAGTCCAAAATCCAGGACCTGGCATGGTATGTAGTTGCTCTAGGAAAACTGGCAGTATTCATGCAGAAAAGTACATAGAGATTTTAGATCAGCAGGTTTTTTTTTTTTCAGAGACGCCCATGCATATTTAAACAAGACAATACAAAACCATTTTCTGCACACACTACAGAGGTATGGCTGCAGAAGAAGTAGGTAAGTGATAAGCAGTGGTGGTTCAGTGGTCAACGCTCTGGATTACTGATCCAAAGGTTGGCAGTTTAAGCCCCAGTAACAACAAGCTGCCACTGTTGGCTCTTTGAGCAAGACCCTTCACCCTTAGTTGTATTTAAAAAAAGATGAATGTAAGTCTGTTAGGCTTTTACACCTGTGCTTATCCCCAGTTTCTGTTGCTTGAAGCAACTAGGAGTTCCTCCTGGATGGGATGCTAGTCCTTGTTTTTGGTGCAAGTAATTCATTCTTAATTAAAATGTCTTTTTTGGTCTTACATTAATTTTTATGGTCAAAGGTAGTTTTCATTTATTAAACTATGAAATAAAACATTTGCAGCTTCAAGCAATTTAGGTTTTAGAGAGTTCAGTGATAGCCTTCTTGTCTTGTTGCCCATGCATACCTTTATCTCCACTATCTTTCTTAATGAATTTCATGCTATGTTGTTGGTCATATGCTCTGATCAGGTGCCATAAGGGAGAACCTCTTATCATTACACTGACCAAGAAAGTTCCCTTTCATAAAGGCTTCATACTTGGATGGGTATCTGGTAACACACTACATCTTTTAAAATATAATGGTGTCCAGTGTGCATAATATGTATGCGCAAAAGCAAGAACCATGTGCACTATTTATCACAAGCTTACATTAGAAGCCAATTATCACCACGGTAACCTTAGTCAAGCAACAGTTGAATAGGACATAATGTTTTTTTCACCACAAGAAATTTGTTTGAGATAACATCTGGTTCCAAACAGATCAAGCCAGCAAACTGTTTATTCTTGGAGCCTATATAAGAAGCAAACCAGATTCAATTCACCAGCTTCTGTGAACCATTAAGACTTTTTCTTATGTGGATAAAGGAGAAAGTCACCTACAATTACTGGAATATGTCCCGCGTGTCAACACCCTTCATAATAATGAGCAATAAATTTGTCTGCATGATAACTGACAATGCTTTCTCACAAAAGAAAAAGTTGGGGAAACCCCAACCGTCACTCTTGATGTGATATTTTTTGGCAATGGCTATTAGAGAAGAGCCTAGAGTTATTGGCATTTCTATTAATGTCCTAATCGTCTGACCAAGAAGTAGGAATGTGACTTACTATGATCTTGGAAATTACATTTGACTTTGAAAATGACTTTCAAACAAATTATATCTGGACTGCAAAGATTTCTGACATCACATGACAACTATACTCATAATGAGAGGTGGGAAGTAATGAATTTCATCATTTCATGTAGGGATTGTATTGAATTTTGTGCACACACATCACACCAGTATGTTTGCAAACTTTTTTTAATGTTACACATAAAACTCTTAGCACCAAAAGCAGAATTTTGAGACCTTTGTCTGTAAGAGTATGGTCTGTAAAAATGCACAGCTGATTAAATATTTCCAAAGAAACAGGACATTTCCAAAATTCAAAAAATCCCATCCTTTTTCTATGGAAATATTTAATCAGCTGTGTAAATGCCTTATACTCAATATAAGTGAACTAATTTTTCTTTGTAGTCTATTTTTTGAGTGTCTCTAACTATTTTATTAATATTTGAAACAGCTGTTTTGTACAATGTATTAAATAATATTTGTTATTCTATAGTAATGCAAAGCTAGACTGTTATTAGTAGGTGGTTGTTTTAAAACCCCTGAAACGTTTTAGTGCTTAGGTCTGAAAATGACCTGTATCTTTGGAAAGCTGGTTTGCTGTTCTGGAATTGGAACCACATCGTACTAGAAGCTCAACGTTTAAATAAAATCAATATTAATGATGATAATTACCTACATGAAATGCTGCTATGCTAGAATAAATGACAACTCTTGAAATACTGACATGGTAGCCCTGCAGGGTACAGCAGGTACTCCAGTCACCTCCCGCTGTCCAAAAGCATGCACATTAGGCTAATCAGTTGTTCCAAATTTCCCCTAGGTGTGTGTGTGTGTGTTGGCCCTGCGATGGATTGGCAAGCTGTTAAGGGTGTACCCTGCCTTAAGAACAAATAATAATGATGATGATAATAATAATTGATTGCCAAATAGATAACGTCTTAATAAATACTGCCTTACACAGTTGAATTGTTCCGTATATTATATTATTAAATACATATATCTAGACATATTTCCAATAGGAGAACTCTAATATGAAAGATCCCGATATGAGAAACCGTATTACAGGAAACAGCACCACCCCCTGGATTGGATATTCTCTTAGTAAATGATAGAGATTGTTCAATCCTTCAGAGCAAAAAACACCAATATTACAGTTGTTTCCAATATGTAGGAATACCAGTCTTATTGTATCTATTTATTCTTTTCCTGAAGAAAGTGACAATCGGGTTTGATGCAAGTGCTGCTTCTCAGATGTCAGTTCTTTAAACCTACACAGCTTCTGCAAAGAAGAATTAGGAATTTACAAGTAACTTAAAAAAACTTGAAACAGCTTCAAAAATGATTTTTAATAATAAAGCTTACCTAACAGGAAACAACAGTTCGGTTCTGCGAGTGTGTCCTTTAGAACAAGTAAGTTTTTCCTCTGGATCCCTGTTAAAATGAATAAAATTAGACATTATATCAAAATAAAAAAAATCACCTCTGATGAAGGAAATATGTTTCAGTGTAGTGTGTATTTTAGGTTACAATCATCAGAGGTACCAGTGAATGGTAGATTTACAATTCTAAAATGCCACTGTTGGACCATAATTCATGACCCTTAAGTCTTCATGGCTCCTCTTTGTACCCATGTATTAGTTTCTAAATTAATATCATCTATGAAATATTGGGTAAGTGAACTGATACATAACATACATGTTGAAATTTTCACATGCATTAGGATCAATCCAGTCTTGCCAGTCTGTCCACTCGAAGTAAGCATCGCAGCCATTGTGTTTACACGGGCTGTGCACGTACTGGCACAGTCCTCTCCACTGCTGCGTGAGCTGAGCCAACCGCATCATCACCACCTTTATCATGTCCCATGCCTTTTGGATATCTCCTGGCTTGGACACTGAAGTACACAAAAGAATAACAATAGAAAACTGAACCAAACTGAGACAAACTGAGACAAAGAAAGAGAAATATGATTACAGGTAGAAGCCAGTTAGCTTGGTGTGTAACAGAAAAGGTTTGTAGGAGAAAAAGGTAAAAGCTTTGGTGTTGCAACTGAAAAAAGTGGAACAACCATGTATGTATATATGTATATATAAAAATTTTTACTTAAACTTCCTTCAGCATAAAATAAAACAAACTTTTAGAAACCATAGCTTACTATCACTGTGTTTGCCCCGGATATCAATAAATTGATCTCCTGTACCAGCTTGCTCTCTGACCAAGAGACGTCTGTTTCCATTGATGAAAAGACTCTGATCTTTCCCAATCCAGTAGGTGGAGTAAATCGAGCATATTCTGATGACCAGCCTGTAAGGAACAGAAATAAAGACATACAATCTTGTGCCCCCCAAATAATAACCAATTCACTCCAGAGAAGGTGGATCACGGGCCTGGTTTATAGGATTTACTCTCAGCGTATAATTATAAATCAGTCTAAAAAAAAAGGCAGGAACTTAGTGAAGTAGAAATTTAGCATTAGGAGGGTCAACAGAGCAAAAATATGAAGGATAATTAATTACAATAGATTGACTCCTCAGAACTGGATTAAAATTTTATTTGGCATGTGACGGATAACAATAAGGGAATAAGTGCAGACAGATGTGGGCTATGATATTTAATAATATTAAATATTGCCTAGGCCCTGTTCAGTGTGTACCCCAACTTTGCACAGAGTCAGCTGGGATTGGCTCCAGCCTCCCTGTGACACTAATAAAGGATAAAGTGGTATTACCTATGGAAAAATCCATGAGGAATCTCAGGGAGGAAGTAAACTCGGACAGTGATATCTTCTAGGCTGTCCTGTCCCCACATCTGGATTACATCCTTATTGTCTTTCTGAAGGATACTTGGGAATAGGCAGGCTCCATTTGGTTCATATACATCAGGACTTGTGGGCTCCCATTTTTTGTTTGGACAAAACTCTGGAGCCGCCGGGTTGAGTTTAGCACATTCCTTGGTTGGTAGGCAAACATCAAAGTGTTTCAGCAACGTGATCAGATTCCCCGCTTTCTTCTTGGTCCCAACTATCTCCTCAATCAGCTCTTCATCTTTAACACCTGACCGCTGGAGTTCTGCATGTACTAGGATTCTTATGGCAACGTTGCTTAGTGTAGCTTTGTTTGTGAAGTCATTAATCCATTTGTCTCTGTGCTTCTCCAGAGAGTTCTCCTTCATCAGATCTTTCTTGGAAATCTCTCTCAGCATGCTCACCACATCATGTCTAACAATGGCCTGTGACAGATAAAAACATATAGAGTTGGAAACAGACCAGCAAGTAGGAGGAATCTGATTTTTGTTTTTTCAGAGTTTTTCTGAACATACCTTAAACAATGAGATAAGAAATGAAGGCTTAACAAACACCATGTCTTTCAGGTCTGTGATGTCCGTGTACCACATGATAATGCCTGTCCTGTGCAGGTACTGAAGAATAATCCTTAGCCTATCGAGGTCCAATTCACTCTCACTAGTGTTCAGGTGGGTCAGGATGTCCCTGTGAGTCACTATTCCTATTGAAAATAAATATCATGGCTGAGCATATGAGTAACACAATAATACAGTACAGTACAGCACAAGACCGCTTTGCCTTATTTAGACCGAAGCGAAAGGCAAGCCTTCCAAACTCTCCTGTTACATATGAACATATATATTTTTTCATTATCTGGTAGTTTTTGCTTACATTTTCAAAGATGCAACCTACTAAAATCTGTTTAATAGTTTGCATTATATGTTTAGCAGTAGCCAGTTCAAAAAGACTGCTGTGTCCTGCTAGCGAGTGTAAAAAGAATAGGACACGTATTCCCCAGTTAATAAGGTAAGTTATTGGCAATAATAGCAGTATACAAAACAGATCTAAAATAATAAACTTCTGAATAAAATAAAACTACAATTCATATGCAATTAAGTTTATATATATTAAAACCAGGATGCTCTTCTACATATAAATGAAAGAATACAGTGCCATGTATTCATTTACATCTTAGTTACGTGTCGCAGTGTGTGCATTTATTGCTATTTATTAACCTCTACATGAAACAGGGTGATTTAATAGAAACAGACATTTACTATGCATGCATGTTTTTTTTTAAATTTGGGTCAAATTTCCTTTTAAGCATCTTCACAACATGTATTTCCTTATAGAGTTCGGATAATTTTTCCTCTGAAATTGATGACGGAAAAAAATTTAGCCACTCCATAAATTCTTCTCCAGTACTTCCCAAAAATTTTCAATAGGGTTAAGGTCGAGACTCTGTAGTGCCAGTGTCCGAAAATAATTCCTCAAGTTCCCTGAACTGCCCTTTATATCTGAGCTCAAATTTTACATCCATGCCATCAGAAGAAAAAAAAGTCCATTGACAGGTTAACCTGCTCATTCAGTACATTCAAATCGTCAGCTGAATTCAATTTCCTTTTATTGGTATATAATGTCAACCTAACCAACTGAAGGAACAAGGCCATGTTGAGTACACTCTGTAATTAAGGCTATATTTCAAAATAAATATTACAGGCAATGACATTTTTTGGCAGGCAGTGTATTAGTGTGCGTAATATAATGGCACTCACCATGCAGAGGAATATTGCCACTATCCAAGTTTTCCTGAATAGCATTCTCTACATCCTTGCAGTATTGTGGCAGTGTTTGTTCCATGAAAGGGAATTTGTCTGTATCCAAGACCACTTTATTAATATAGTGTAGTAACTTAGTAATGTCTTCAGTCTTTTTGCAGTTAATGGGTATAAGATCAAGGACCTATATACATATGCAGAAGAAATGTGCAATAATAAAAAATGTATGCAATTATATACATATACATATACATATATGTATGTATATAGATTTACATACACTTACCTCCAATTTGTATTCTTCAAGTAACTCAATAACACTCATCTGTTCCAAGACCAGTGAAGGGTCCTCTAACTCTTCAAGGTTCCTTTTTTGCTGCTGTAAGCTTTCTTTTCGCTCTAACAGCATGGCATGTACTCTCTTCTCAATATCTTTCTTCTTTTCAGACACTTCTTCCTGACCAGAGCAACAGTCAACATGAGTGCCTAGTAACAGGATCACTGCATTTGGGACCTTAAGCTGTATATTAGTGATCCAAAAGCCCACTTTCTCCTTGAAAGACTCAGCATTATACCTGTTAACAGATTCGTCATAATGATCAAAACATCACAAAAACTATAAACTGTTGTTTTCAATAGATTTCATCATGAAAGGGGTGTTTTATTACTTGGAAAGATCAACAGCAAGAATGACAAACGCCTCTGGTGTTATGAAGACATGGTGAGTGTAGTAGTATTCATCCTGTCCTGCAAAGTCCCAAAAGAGAAAGCGAACGCCATGTGTATTTAAGACTTCTTGGATTTCAATACCCACAGTGCGATCAGCTTCATCCACCTCTACAGGGTAACCACGCCTCAGACTACGACACAAAGTGGATTTCCCAGCCATGGAGGAGCCCAGGAACATTGTTTTAATGGTGCGGATAGTTAATGAACTTACTTCTACCATCTCAAAGTAACAACGAATGTCCTTCAAACCACCCACACAAATTGCTTCAGGAGGCTTTTTGAGTGGATTGTTGTTTGCTTTGAATTTTTCCAAGTACTGAGGCTTGAGAAAAAGAGCATGTGGAAGTTCTCGCAGCCGGTTGTTCTCCACATACAGCTCCTTGAGTTGAACAAGACCCACGAGAGGCTGCACGTTTTTCAGACAGTTGTTGGACAGGTTTAGATAGATGAGGTTTACACACTGGTTCATGTCTGATGGTAACTGAATAAGCTTGTTAGTGTTCATCTTTAGAAACTGCAGTTTTGTTAAAGATGGGAAGATGTTATCAGGTATGCTCTTGATATTATTCTGATTCACATACAGTTTAAGCAGCTGATGTAACTTGCTAATCTCCTTAGGAAACTCAGTGAGCTCGTTCCGGCACAGATTGAGCTCAGTCAGGTTTGACAAGCATGAAATGCCAGTAACTTCCTTAAGTCTGTTCTTCTGCAGGTCTACTTTGTCCACTTCCTGGCTTTTCTGACGCAAATCTGAAGGAAGGGATTTGAGTCTCTTTCCCGCAAAGTTTAACTCCAGTTTTCCATTCGAGCCACCTAATGTAAAGACACAAGTGAGAAAGTAAAGCTGCTTATGATTTCAGCACATTTTTAGATTTGATAGGTGTGTAATAAACATGCATGGTTATTACTAAATCAACAAACATCAAAACAATTGTACTCATGTTTTTACGTACCCTGGCCCAATCTGTGAAAGATGAGCCCCTTACTTTGGATAATACAATTGAGCAGGCAAAGGTGTTTATTGTTATATAATTGTCAGATTATGTGATTATAAATACTTTCATTAATGATCACTCTCACTAAATCAAAGAAAAGATTTTGGATAATTAATCATATTTTACAAAAAAATGGACACATTTTACAAATTATGCCACGATGAGTAAAATATTCTATGTTTTTCTGTGAAGCTGGTTTGCTTCAATTAAATAAATAATCTGAAGTAAGCTACAGGAATCCTGCTTCATACAGGCAAACTTACATTTATAGAAAATGTGCTTACCATTAAAAATAGACATGTTGACGATTAGCTGAGATGCAGTCTTGGAGTATTCCAGTTGAATACTTCCTTATTAAGTCATCAATGCAGAAGTGTCATCCTGACATCGTCATCCAACACTGAAACAACCTCTTAACCCTTTATTTCCCCCAAGTTTTAGTTATTATATTTTGTAAAATCCATGTTTCCACCTTTTTTTACTCTAGTATTTCCCCTTTTCAGTCTTTAAACTTGTTGGCTCGAATTTGAGTCACATTAAACCCAGACATGAAACAGGGAGGAGCATCAAGAGCTTTACTTTCGTTTTTACAGAAGTCATTATTGTATGTGTTTTAGTTTCTATTACAGAGCCTGTGGAAGGTATAACACCTCTTAAGCACAGTATACATGGGGAAATGTTCATTATAGTGTACATAATTACAAAAATACGAGACTTGTGCTAGTTTACATTTTAAAACACATTCATTTATCAGCAGACCATTCCTGTTCAGAGAAAAGCACTGTAATCCGAGGGGCAAGTGTTATAGCTTTTACAGTCTATACAAAATTTGCTTCTACAGCGTATACAAAATTCTGTTCATGAAGCTCCACGCAGGATGTCCCCAGTTGATTAAAACTTGGTCTGTCCATCCACCTGAAGAATCACATCTTGATAGACAGTTCTAAAGTCCATCTACCAAGTGTTTCTGAGTGACATCCTGCAATTTGTACTTTGTTTGGACTGGAGTTTTGGTTTTTATTCGAAGAAATGACCAGAGTTTAAACTGCTTTGGAGTACTAAGTCTAGGCCACTAGATTTGGGGCATATACTTACTGATTACAATAAGATTTTTAACACAAATCCAGTCACTGGGTCAATAAGGCATTTCTCTGGTTAACTTTTACAGTCATGTTCTACTTCTCCCTGGCCTGGTAAGAACATTATCCTACTATCTTACAGCCCCTTTAGCAAGTAGATTGCTGCCATCTTCTGGCCATTACAATATTATACCCATTTTAAATTAGGTAACAATTCAATGCGTTCACAAAGAATCCAATCTGTCTGTTTTCTGTGTTCTCTTTTTCTTAGATGGGACCTTCTTGTCTGCTTTCAGAGTGTTCAATAGAAAGTTGCTTGTTGTGGCATCTTCAGATAAGCTTGATTTCAAAAGGTATCTGGGCACATGCTGTAAAATAAACAACCAAATACATGATTGCATTTTAAACAAATGTCACCAAATCCATAAATCAATTAGAGTGCAATTGTAGAGCGATCCTACAAACATAAAGATGAAGTAACCTGGATATTCAGAGGCCGAGTGATAGGCATTCTGCTGCTTTGCTGTCGAACTCTCTCACTCCTGCGCATGCGGACAGAAAGAGCAGTGGAAGGTCTGAGACGACTGGATGTCGGGATGACTTCAGAAAGCAAGTCCAGCACTTCAGCCTCAGTTATTTCACTCTCTTCTCGAGAGGACCTGTGCATTGTGTGACTGTCTTCAGCAGCACATTCCAGGCAGAACCAGTCCTCGATTGGTACTGCGGCCAACGGTGGACTGAGACATGCTGTGTGGAACCTTACAGAATCAAAACAGGATGGTCAGTGTTCAATTCATTTAAAAAAAAAGGTTTTTCTCCTGTAGTTGGACCTGTGTCATATATACGGAAAGGAACGTGAAACAGAATGCTTTTATAAGAACTAAGCGATGACAGTGTGCATATGACCTGAAGTGGATACCAACCCAAAGTTGATTATTGTAAAGAATAGTATAGACTCAAATGTTTTATTTCCCTTACAACACAGCAAACTGCCTAGGAAAACATTTTCAATTGATTATTATTATTATTATTTCCTCAATTATATTTATTTGTATTTAAGTTCTTGTAAAAACCTACATAAATGCTTCTCTATACAGTGAGCGATTAAAACCAGAGTCAAATTCCTTGTTTGTGTTCACAATTTTGCCAAATAAAGTTATTCTGAAGTCTACGGAGCCCCAAAAGGGACATGGAAAAAAAAATTAGGTTTCACGTGCGCCCAAGAAAGTATCTATCCCCCCCCCCCCTTCCCCATGTCCCTTTAGAGGCTCCGTAGAAGTCTTTCCCTGGTGCGAAAATTTAAAACAGCCTCACCTCTAAAGATCTAACCTTCCTTTGTATCAGTACTGGAAATTATTTCTACTAATGATTAATGAATGCCATTCCTGAGGTGCGCCAGGTTTGAGGTCTCACCTCGAGTCACATCTAAAGCAGACGAGCATCAGGTGTCTTCGGTCACTCATGCCACACTCCTCACACACACTCAGTTCCTCAGGTCTTCCTTCTTCTTCAAATCCCTCAGGATCATGAGGCTCCACAGTAATCTAAACACACACAGAAAAGCGTTACGTCTGATACATGATTCTAATCAAAGCCTTACTTTCAACACAGTATACATCAGAAACTGAGAGAGATTAACAACCATTCATTCGCCTTACGATTTTTTGAACAGCCTTTCCAACACAACTTCTCTGGTAGAGGACAGTAAATTTCCGACGATCTACAGGGCAAGAATTCGAAGACTGTCCAGAAAAACATTTATTAAACAGCCGGACAAAAGGCATATAACATCAGTTCCAACTACAAGGATACTCATAACATGACAGAAAAATTAAGATTAACATAAACTGAATAGTCTTGGGTTCAAATCCCAGGCTCAGAGAGGGTGTTGCTGTGTGTAGTTTGCATGTTCTCCCTGTGCTTGCAAGGGTTTTCTCTGGGTAATACAGTTTCTTCCCACAGTCCAAAAACATGCAAATGAGATGAATTGCCCGTAGGTGTGTGTGAATGATTGTGTGTGTATGTGTTGCCCTGTGATGGATTGGCGAGGTGTTCAGGATGATCCCCACCTTCACTCAAAGTCGGCTAAGAGAGGCTCCAGCCTTCCTGCGAACACAATAGGATCAAGTGGTTCTGCAAATTCATGGATGAATGGATGGATGGATATGTTGAATCAGAAAATGAACCTTACCTTGGCCCATTCAGTGATGCAGGCGAGGCAGTATAAGTGGTTACAGTGTTGCGGACTTGCCACTGGCTGCCCACCGAACGTGCTGAGGCAGATGAGACATCGGATAGCATTAGACCCACAGTCTGGATTCAAATCTCTAAGATGATGAGCATCCATTATCTCCACTCCCACACCTGAAATAGGTACATTTCCGCAGGATACACATTTTTGTCAATCAAGAGCTTACTACAAAGATTTCCAATGCAGGAGTCTCAGTTTAAATCATAAGGCTGCTTTTCATATGAAAGGCTTGGTAATGAGGAGTCGGATAGAGTGAGATGGAGCCACGAAAACGTGCTGAGAAGTGATTCTCTAAAACCAGTACCAAGACAAAACCAGTCACATTTTTGTGTTAAATCTCATACAGAACTTTAGAAGGTGTGAACCATTACTTGAGCAGTGATGTACTGGGGAACATAGGGACTGGGGAACATAGGGACTGGGGAACATAGGGACTGGGGAACATAGGCACTGGGGAACACAGACATGGACCCTCCTCCAGCCTCCACACGAGCTACTAGAGTCCACCTCTGCTGATCCTGGGCGAAGGCGGGGTACAACAGCTCGCCAGACCATCCCAGGACCAGCGCGCACACGCACACACATGCACTGGGGCAATTTGAAACAGCCAGTTATCCTAATGTTCATCTATTTGGACTGTGGGAGGAAACTGCCCAGAGGAACCCACACAAGCACAGGGAGAGCCCAGCCTGGGACTCAAACCCATGTCCTTCATGCTGTGAGGCAGACGTGCTACGCTCCACGCCACTGAAATCAAAGACTGTTACATAATACAGGGTTCAAGGACAGTGTACCATTTCCATATACAGACCAACCCTTACTATCACAACTGGTACAGCAGCAACAGTGGCTGAGAGGAACATAATGCAGGCTATCAAAAATATTCAGTGAGTACATGACAACTTAATCAAATTTCACTCATTTAAAACAGAGGGTTGATATATTTCGACGACGAATACTGTTAAATATATATATATGCGAATATATATTTGGTTTTACGGTCACCAAGGAGTCTCTACGTGCGCAATACTTGATATGATAAAAAGAAAAAAACGCGTGTGGTCAAAGGATTTCCAATCGCCAACCCCATTGAAAGGAGGGAGAGAAATCCACAGAATATTGGCTTTGTTTATCTTCCACCCGCAGACCAGAAGTACATTGCGCACATGCGCACTAGAATTATCGAGAAGTAAAAACTCTAGAAATATTTGCCTACCTTAATTTCCTAGTAACTGTGTCGACTTTCTTCGGGTGTTTGCAGCTTGTTTCAACAAAACAATGATGTAAATATAACTTTATTTAAACTGTAAGCAATAATTACTCGGTTTTCCACAATCATCTAGTCGTTACCTTAATACCCAGTATACATGCGCATAAGGATTTCATGCCGTGATCATACGGTTCCTTTTTTGTTTGGTTTTGTTTTCTTTCAGAATATGTTTTTCTCTGTTACTCCATAGTTCCTAGTACGTTTTCAATCTTTGTTGAAGTTTCACAATGTTTGCAGCTTACTATATTAATACGAAATGCATACATTTCGGAGTTTTGTGCAAAAGAATATAAAATAATTATCTCTTACACATACACACACTTTGTTTATTCCATGTCGATTTGCCTCGACAACTAGAACAAATTCACAACAAACTAACACAAAAACAGGCATATCTGCCTCACACCAGGAAGGTCCTGGGTTTGAGTCCCACAGGCTTGACAGATGCATTTCTGTGAGTTTGCATTAACAATGCTTGTGTGGGTTTCCTCCAGATACTCTGGTTTCCTCCCACAGTTCAAAGACATGCACATTAGGCTAATCGTCTGTTCCAAATGAGCGCGGGTATGAATGGTTGTGTGTTGGCTTTGCAGAATCAGTTGAGATCAGCCCGATCTTCCCCAGTATCTATGTTCCCCGGTCCTTATGAAATTAATGGATCTTCCATTGTATTGTGTACTTTATAGAAGTAAGCTACAACGATTTTATCCATATTGTAAAAAAAGTATGATGAAACAAACTCAAACTCATTACTCATCAAAGTAACAATTTATGGAATATAGGGGTTAGGGTTCCTGGGGAACTTAGAATATCATAGAACATAGGTACTGATGAACAGAGGTACTGGGAAACATAGGTACTGGGGAACATGGGCATTAGGCAACATAGGCACTGGGGAACGCAGACATGGACCCGGCTCCAGCCTCCTCACAACCCTAGGTTTAAGCAGTTCAGTGAATGAAGAATGAATTCTCCTGTGGTCTTTTGTAGACAGGCCATCTCCGGCCTTGATCATCAGAAACGCTACCTTCTGGCTGTCTCTGCTGCTGGAATTGGAGGACTTTTATTCTATCTAGCAAGCAGGAATAAGTCAAAGAAGATCCCAATTGGAGATGGATGGTGGAGGGTGGGAGAGAAGCCTCTAACAGAGGACATAACCATACGGCCTTTTGTTGTGGAAACATCTGAAGAAATGATAAAGGTAGAAGAAAATACACGGTAATACTCAATTTAAATGACTTTAACAGTGTTTGAGTTCAAAACACCCAGATACAGACAACTTTGCTGATATTCGTGAATGGCACAATTTGACTGGTTCGCTCTCTGGGGGATAGGAAACACGACATCCACTGAGTCGGAGCTGTGTGATTTACTATATACTACATGGACACCTAAGAAAGAAGCACTCTGAATTAAGATTTTTATGGTTTATTTTAGTTTAGATTTTAAATGATGATGGATGCTTGTGAGCTCCCAGCGCAGGCAGGTTCAGAGCTTAAGCGCTGTGTAACGGCATCACTTTAAACCTTTTACAGAGTTCTGGTAGTTCTATACAAAAATATAACTAAAACAAAACAAACTAAAATCAAAATTGTAAAAATCTGTTTTTCTTATGTTCCTGTACAGTTTATACGATAATATTTATTCACCTCAGGCTCAGTAAATATCTTTCTGAATAGTCCTCTCGATGTTCTGTCTCAGAAACTCGGTGATATTCATCTCGACTTCAGGGAATATTCATTCATGGGAATGCCCATCTTAGCTCGCCAGCTCACCAGGCCATCGCAGGGCCAACACACACACAACCATTCACACTCACACCAAGGGGCACTTTAGAACAACTAATTAGCCTACTGTGATTTTGGACTGTGGGAGAAAACTGGAGTACCCGGAGGAAACCCACACATGCACGGGGAGAACATGCAAATTCCACACAATAACGCCCAACCCGGAAATCGAACCCAGGACCTTCTTGTTGTGAGGCGGACATGCTGCCCTCCCTCAGGGCATAAATGTTAAATATTCAACTTCAGGTTAATCATGTTTCTTTGTCTTTCTTGACTTCAGGAGCTTTACCAGCGCATTGACCAAACACGATACACAGACTGTTTGCAAGATTGCAGATTTCACTACGGTTTTAATTCCACCTACCTCCGTAAAATCGCTTCATACTGGAGGACTGAATTTAACTGGGAGAGACAGGTTAAGGTGCTCAACAAATACCCACATTTCAAAACGAACATTGAGGGTGAGCTCACATTTACACTGACACTGTCCAAGGTTTACAGTTTTACAAGTAACAACTGGGTGTTTTGTTTATTTATTTTCAATAATTTTGTAATAAAAGATTCATGACAGTGGATTCTACATCCATCACTTTAGGTATTGATGTGCATTTCATCCACGTGAAACCGACCCAGCGCGCTGGGCAGAAAGTTCTTCCTCTCATGATGGTCCATGGCTGGCCTGGTTCCTTTTATGAGTTCTACAGGATCTTACCCATGCTCACACAGACTGAGGAGAATGTTGTCTTTGAGGTCATCTGCCCCTCCATTCCAGGCTACGGGTACTCTGAAGCCCCACATGTACAGGGTAAGATTAGATTTAAAATAAGTCTCACATGAAAACAGATCTTCTGTCACCAACATACTTATGTTCATAAAAACGAAAATCCAGAATCTATGAACATACAAACTGGGAATGGCCCTAAATACGGCAGAATTAACCCCTTTTTCTGTGGCCTGTATTCTCATTTTCAATACCACAGGATTTAATACCATGGATGCTGCCCGTATTTTCCACAAACTAATGTTGAGACTGGAGTTCAGTGAGTATTACCTACAAGGAGGAGACTGGGGAGCATTAATCACCACCAACATGGCCCAGATGAAACCTGAGTAAGAAATAATAATAATAATATGGTTATTATAATAATACATTGTTTCTTCTTCTTCTTCTTCTTCTTCTTATTATTATTATTATTATTATTATTATTATTATTATTATTATTATTATTTTGTTTGTTTGTTTGTTTACATAGAATACTGATTATTGTCAAGATTAATGATGATATATAGCATGCAATGCATCCTGAAGCCACATGTCCAAGGTCTCAGTCTGCTCATGAGCATGATTCGTTTCACTTGTATAGAAGCCATAGGGGTCAAAATTGATATTTAAATGATGGGTGAAATGTTTTTTCCAAAACAGAATTTACGACAATGGGCCTATAAGCAAGAAAAATTAAAACATCTTGAGGTCATACAGTTTCAGAAAAAGGATTGTAAACCTATATATTTATTTAGTATGTATATATAGTTTATGTTACTTAGAAATTTGTGTATATTGTTCCTTTTTACTTTTGTAACAAAAATACAAACAGAGCATATTTATGCTGTATTCAGGCACGTCAGTATATGAATGAAAGACTATATTAAATGTATTATAAAGGTTTGTATATTTTTTATATTGTTATATTTTATATTGTATATTTTTTTCTTCTCTGGATATTTTTCTCTAGCAGTGTAACTCAATGTGACTTTAATTTTGTACCAAGTAAGCTAACACTGAACAGCAGTTTATGGTCTGGGTTTGCAGATAAAGTGAGTGTAGCCTGTGTAGTTCTCGGTTTGGGACACATTCTGAGTGTTGGTTTGAGAGAGAGAGCCGAGGCCGCGATCAATACCCAACCGCAGCAGCATGCAGCTATAAGCGCTCGGCTGAGGATCGATACCCTGGGCCGAGCTTTTGTTTTTTGGGGGGAGGCGGTGAAAAGATGCTATCCAGAGAGTTAACTACAGTGTAACTTCAGTAATAAATGCAAAACCTGATTAAATTACAGACTAATAGTAGTATTAACAGTAGTAGGAGTAGTGGATAAAATACAGAAGGGTGATCAGTTTATTACCACCTCAGAGTGCGGGTGCATCTTACAGTCTGTTGTTCGATAGATTCCCATTCAAGTGGCTCATTTATGTAAAAATATGACTGAAAATCAGTTACTTTTTATTATTATTTTATCACAGGTGCAATTATGATAGAGGCTAGTCTTGACTTGAATAGGATTCTTCATGGCCAGGCACTGCTTCCTGGCTCTTTATGGGTGATTTAAGCGTTAAGTCAATTCACTCCGTCAATACATTGATGAGATCCTCTCGGATACAACACAGAGCAGGAATAAAGGCATTTCCATACGATCCTCACGTTTCCCTCAAAAGACGAATTTTGCGCCAAGTCATCTCCGGCGCACTTGTCAAAATAACAGAATAATACAGGAGAAATTGATGATGACAGAAAAAGTATAAATATTATAGAAGTGCTGTCCAGGTATCGCATTACAGCATGAAAGCGTCGCCATATATAGCGCGTGCAGTGCGTTTTAAATACTACTGGTGTCTACACATTATATCAACAACAATGTTGAACTTTTTCCATTTAAAAAAGGATATATATATTTATTTTTATAGGTTTTTTTTAGTTAATAGTTGTTGATACACGGTTTGAAATTGTTTTGAACTAAATCAAACAGAGCACATTATTCTATACACACGGATCTATCTACAGACATTTATATTTTCTATTCAGGATTGTTGTATTTAATCCCACTTTAAAAACACGATACCTCTCATTTTCATAACTAACATTAAAATGTTGTAACCACGTATTATTCACAGCCTCAGATCATAAATCAGTATAGATAGATAGATAGATAGATAGATAGATAGATAGATAGATAGATAGATAGATAGATAGATAGATAAGTAAATGTTTTCATATGGTATAAAAGGCACATACAGTACTCCAATTAAGAATTAATAAATGAGTAGTGTTCTATTCAAAAAGTGAATGAATAATAATAACCTAACATTACATTTAAAAAATATTGGTAATATTTTTAAGCCTATTTTAGAGGTAATAACGGCTGGGATAAAATAGAAGGATACACACAGCCCCATAAACAAACAAAGCCATAATTAATAATTGCCTACTACTACTACTACTACTAATAATAATAATAATAATAATTATAATAATAATAATTATAATAATAATAATAACACTACTACTACTACTA
>JBCNYG010000014.1:9489426-9507746 GCA_039654305.1 Porochilus rendahli | reverse complement strand
TATATATATGTATACACACATACACATGGCCATAACACTTGACAATTTGCTGTTATGGGAAGGCTGTCCACTAGATTTTGGAGTGCGGCTGTGGGGATTTGTCATCTTTCATCCATAAGAGCATTATTAAGGTGAGGCACTGATGCCAGGCAGGGACACTTGGGGCATTTGGCCGTCTAGTTCATTCCAAACGTGTTCAGTGGGGTTGAGGTTAGTGCTCTGTACAAGAGTCTCACATTCTCCCACTCACTGTGTGGAGCTCACTGTATGCAAAGGAGGGCTGTTATGCTAGAACAGGTTTGAGCCTCCTAGTTCTAATGAAGGGAAATTGCTACGCATTGGTTCTGATGGTCAAATGTCCATGAACCTTTGTCCACATATTTTATCCACAAATAAATGCTTATGACCCAAATTATAGACAGTACATTTGGTATGATAATAGCAGAGGGAGATGACTATTAAATCCAGCAAACATCAAAGGTCTATGTTATTTTATCACGATTTTCAACCTCACAGTACTTTGACAGATCACATAACATCTCAAGGTATCCCTGTTATGGTGTGTGGATGTGGATTGTGGTAGTCCATTTCCTAAGAGTATTTAGTAAAGGGAGGATGCCTGAAGATACCTGTGCATACCTGGGTTGAGGATCATGCTGAACAACAAAAGGCCTTGGTATATACAAGCTTCCCGAGTCAAAAGACTCAGAGCACCAGTAAGGACTAAGCAAGATCACTAAGAAGATGGATTTTGAGTTTCACAAGTTGATAAGTAATGGGAGGGTATTTACACAGAGATGTGTACGTAACTGAAAATCTACATAGATACATATTGTAGATTTAAGCCTAAGTATGCCCAGTGTGTGTGTGGGGTGTGTGTGTGTGTGTGTGTGTGTGTGAGTGAGTGTGTGTATGTGTGTGTGTGTGTGTGTGCGTGCGCATGCTTCAGTAGGTGGGTTAAATGCAGAGAGTTTCCCCTTGTTCGAATAATACAGTATCTAAAATAATAAAGATAAAATCTGAAGCCAATAACTAACTCCATGCTAGTGCGGCTGTGTTTTTAGCAGTAATTAGCATAGCACCTAGCAGCGGCATAACAGTAGCGTCACACAGCTGTATCCCAAATAAATCAAAGAAAACAAAGAGTTTGTATTGGGACACAAGGAAATAAACAATGGCGCGCAATATGTAATGATACGCATTTATGTATAGATACGTCTCTTTAGTTCTCCACCAAAGATTCATTTCCAAAAACTTAATTAAAAAAAAAAGTACAAAAAAAAGTACAAAAAAAGTACATTCAGCAGCAAACAGCTGCTATTGTTTAGTGCCTTTGAAGTTTGCTGAGTTTTGTAAACATGCCCCTCTGCTATGGTATGATGAAAAAGATAAAAAGATAAAAGGCATTTCAAAATAGGTTAAGGGATATGGTTTATAGTTGGATTTGAAAGATAATAGATAATGTGAACATAATGTCAAAGAAGAACTATCGTTTAAATATCTGTACTCATCAATCATACTTCTTATATCATACTTTTGCTGTCTGTAAAGGAATGTGTATCCAATTCATAAGAAATCCAACATTCTTATGCTGCCATGTAGTGTTATAGATGACATCACACATATGTCTATTAAATTTGCTATAATATTTAAGCAAAGAAATAGGGCACCCCTCATTTTAACTATCCACTACAATAGAATATATATATATATATATATATATAAAATACTTCAACTTGAAAGAACTTTTCCTGGCTATTCGACGGAAAACTCATGTTTCTTTCATTCACTTTTCACTGAATTGAGATCACAAAAGGAAATAAGCTAATATACGCTGAAAGTATTTGATAGCACTTATATTCAGCTATATACAGCCATAAACAATATGACAGTGATGGTGCACTTAAATATTATATTGCATATGGCATTGCAGTTATGCACCAAAAAAGTAAAATAAAATAAAATCTATTCTATGAAGTCAGCACCGTACAGTGAGCACAAATGTGAAAATGTCTTTCAGGAAAATCCACAGAATTAACACGACCTTGTCAGTAGACTCACCTGGTCGAGACTCTTGATGTCCAAGGGGCAAAATGGTGAAGACAGAGTAGGAAAAGACAAAGAAAGACAGACAGGGTAAAAATGGATCAGAGTGACTTGAGCCAAGGCCTCAGCATTCGAGTGAAGTGGAGCTACAGCTCTTCGTTGCCTTGGATACGGATGCTTTTTCAAGAACATCAGCCAATGGAAAGCTGTCATGGTGGGACAGACAAAAGACCATGTGACATGCTTTCAGTAGAAAAGGAGACATGAAGGGCAAGGATTACTGACTCAGAAAAAGGCAGCTGAACTTTTCTTTTCCTGTCTCTTTTTTAGCCCCGTAACCACCACAGTCAGCTGCAGTTAACATAACTGTGTCTCTGATGTGCTTTATCAGCAGTGTCACATTTTAAACAAGTGTACTATCTTCTTTATGTCAGGATCCCTTTGTACTCTACAGAACATCTGGACAACATTTAGAAAATATTATATATTTATATATTTTTCTATATTTAGAAAAATATATCAGTTTTACATATAGAACAGAGAATAATTCCTTCGTCTTCAGTAACTGTTGTATTCTGGTCAGAGTCTCAGCTTAAAAGAGTAAGAATCCATCCTGACTGGCAGAGCAGTGCATCACAAGGCCCCATAAACACATGTATTCACATACACATTCTCACCTAAAGGCAGTTTAGCAAAGCCAATATATATATATATATATAAACACTGGCTAAGGAAGAACTGGGAGTCTGCTTTCCTGTTTCCCCACATTCTGTGTACTGCTGCACTCTACTGGGTGTCTGTGTGTTATGCAACTGGAACATTATGATTGCTGAAAAAATACATTAATTAAAAAAGGAAATAAATATAAGCAAAATACTTCATTAAAATATGTACAGATAAAATCATAAACTGTATTTGTTCACATTACTGCAGAGCTGAGCTTTTTTTTATATGGAAAGAAATGTATTTGGTGCGAGTATGCCTTTAGTATCTTTATTCATATTTAATATGTAAGGGTTCATATAGATCACTGTATAGTCAAGGGGACGTTTCACTTCTATCCACCTTGTCTGAGGTAAATAATTGCTTTGTTATAATTTGTTGGCCCACACATGTTCACGCATTATTCTGAGATTGCATGGTGGATAATTAACAACTGCGCACCAAAGGGTTCTGGGATGTCGTTGAATATTTGTTTTAGTGGCATCCATCAAGCATGTGGTGCATAATTGGTTTAGCATACAGTGCTAAACAAAAGCAAAAAATAGCCAAAAAGGTGCACTAAAATTAGATTTTTTCATAATTTTTTTCATCAGGAGGAGCTGGCATGGTGGTATAGTGGTTAGCACATCTGCCTCACAGCAAGAAGGTGCTGGGTTTAATTCCCGGGTACGCGCCTTTCTGTGTGGAGCTTGCATGCTCTCCCTGTGCTTGCATGGGTTTCCTCCAGTTACAGAGGTTTCCTCCAACAGGCCAAAGACATGCACATTAGGCTACTTGGCTGTTTTCAATTGCCCCTGTGTGTGTGTGTGTGTGTGTGTGTGTGTGTGTGTGCGTGTGTGTTACCCTGCGATGGTCTAGCAAGCTGCTCAGGGTGTACCCTGCCTTCGCCCAGTGTTGGCTGAGAAAGACACTAGCCTCCCCATGAACTTAATTGGATTAAGTGGTTCAGCAAATGAGCGTGTCATTAAGTAATCAGGAAGATACGGGCAAGTGCCCAGCACAGGCAGGTACGGGGCCTAAGATCTGTGAAACAACATATCTTAAAACACAGGTGTCAAACTCAAGGCCTGTTGGCCAAATCTGGCCCACTAACTCATTTTATGTGTCCCCCTGGAGGTTTCAAAGAATATGATTATTGTACATTCTTTACATGAACCATTACCATGAAGCGTAATTCATCATCCTTCCACTAGATGATAGCACCACTTGATAGAAGGTAAGTGAATAAAGGGGAAAAAATAGATGATCTGTGATTATTTGGCCTTTCAATGACCTAGAAATTCATCGATGTGGCCCTCATTAAAAATGAGTTTGACACCCGTCTTAGAACCTTTACAGACTTGTAGTGGTACTAGGTGAAAACTGAAATGAGATTTTTAGAGATTATATTTACATACATATCTGACTTTGGCCTCAGTAGCTAAAACCCCCTCAAGTGAATAATCCTCTATATAACAATTTTTCTCATTTGCTAAGTGCTTATTATCCTGAGACAGCAAACCAGTGGGATTGTGCTGTTCCTATGTAGTATATACTAAACTGTATTACCATTATCTAGTGCCTAGGACTGAAGGAACTGACACAAAGACCAGAAATCCTCCTCTGATGAGCTTTTCAGAGGAAACAGTGTTCAATAAATTGAAGGCCAGAAGAGCTGCAGCTCTGAGCTGTCGAGTTTGGGCGTGGGCTGCAGCGGTATGGATCGGGTTGCCAGATTGGGTGGATTAATCTAGTCTGGATATTTTCTATAGGTTCAGGCAAATAACACAAAAGAAGTAAACATGTCTATTACAAGGAGAGAAGACTTAAAAAATGAAACAAATGTGACCAGTGCTGCATGTTAAAATAAAACTATATATTACATGACAGAGTTATTATTTCTTGCTTACTTAAGTGATTTATTCAGTAATACTGCAAGATTATTATGATCAGATAGCAGATAGCAAAGTTTTGTTTACTATTTGCTGAAATACTGAACTTGTAGGAATTTGGGCATAGATGTATTAAGGAACATTTGAGAGTCAATAAAATGATGTCCAATTATTTCAATGTCGTTTGCTCACTGGTACATTGTCTGGTGCAGTCTTCAGTTCATGGAGGTTTCTGGGGTTTATTTCATTACCTTGTGTTTAAAATGTGGCAGAAAACCATGATCCAGGAAAAATCCAATTAAATAGTCACATTTTTTCTATTAAGCAGAAAAGCATGGCTTGACAACAAATGTGAAAATGGTATATTCTGGGGCAGCACAATGGCGTAGCAGTTAGCACGTCCACCTCACTGTTTCAAATTGACCCTAGAAGTGAGTGTGAATGGTTGTGTGTGCGTTGGCCTTGTGATGATCTGGCAAGCTGTTCAGGGTGTACCCTGTGTTGGCCCCTCACTCAATTAGGATTATGCGGTTTGGCAAATTAGTGAGTCAGCCACTCACTGGCCAAGTATGTGTCATTTACCCACATAACAAATAACTAACTGGGAAAGCAGGAGTTTCTCTGGAGCTTCTTGGCTCAGTGTAGTAAGATCACAAATTACCCACAATCCATTTCTACCATAAAGCAAATCATGCAATGCTTATGTATTCTGAATTTAGTCAGCCTCTTGCTCAGCTATTACACTAGACAAGGAACATGCAAGCAGAGCTATACATATAGCAGACAACTGATTGATTGCAGTCATCACAGAATCGTCCTGATTAATGTCAAGTTCTGTCCTCTCTGTGACTGTCTTGGAAATGCTCCCAGGCAGTTATTTTCAGTCAAAGAAGATCAAACTCTGATCTTTTCCTGTAGATGAATCTCAAATGTGTCTCTACATCATTTGTGTGGGCACTACATAAGGAATTAAGAAGAAATGTAACATTAAACCTAAATATTCATTCATGGAACCACTTTATGTTTCTTGGCTGCTCTGGGAATGCCTTGGGGTTCCCCACAGATGAGCTAGAGGAAGTGACTGGGGAGAGGTATGTCTGGACCTCACTGATTAGTCTGCTTCCCCCGTGACCCGACCATGGATCAAGGGGAAGATGATGACTGACTGATGACTGGAACCACTTTATCCTACTAGGGTCGCAGGGAGGCCGGAGCCTAACTCAACCGACTCTGGATGATGGCTTGGTACACCCTAAACAGCTCTCAAGTACATTGTAGAACCAACACTCACACTTGGAGCAATTTGGAACACGCAAGCATGGGAAGAACATGCGAACTCCACACAGAAACGCCCTTCCTGGACCTTCTTGCTAACCACTGTGTCCCTAAAATGACTATTTTATAAATGATTATTATGATACCACCCGGTGATGGCCTGGTGAGCTCGCCCAGAGATGGCCGAGATGGGTGAACCCTAATTGGGATGACGATGCATAGAAAATGAATGAATGAATATTATGATATGAATTATTGATTTTATCTCGTTTGACTGCCAGTGTAAGATCGGTACACCTATCAGCCAAACACTTTATTTAAGTACACCATATTCTTCAATAGGATTTGTTTTTCTCTCCAATCTGGCAACCCTGCTGTGTTAACGGTGGATTCGAACCTGGGCGGCAGCGCGCTGTAGTGCGGCCACAGCAGAGGGACTGAACGGTGGTCTGGTTTATTTTAAACACCCAATACCGCCGCCAGCTTTTATTTATATTCTTATTATTGTTATCCTGGTATTGTGCCGGTGGTATTGGTGATATAAACAAAGCGGTGGAATTTGATTTGTATCATCTTCCAGCTGGAAATCTAAAAACAACAATAAAAAACATCTCGTGTGTCGACGGTAACAACAACAACAAGCAGCAGCAGCAGCAGCCTGGAGTGTTGTGTAAGTATCACATTTTATCAGTTTATTCTCTTATATTCGGGTGGATATTGTTTGTTGTTTGGAACTGGACGGGTTTTATGATAATGGAGATAAAACTCGACGAGTGAACCGACTGTGTATCCTGTTTGAATTCAGCTGCAGTTGTTTGAATCCATAACACTGAGCTACATTCATGACCGTTAAACTCCCTGATAGACGGTTTGTTTATAACCGTCATTAGAGCCCCGGACAGGAGGCTCCTTATTGTTTCTTTCTACAACATATGGATTAATTGGTGCTATTTCGAGCAGTGGTATTTTTTGTAGTTTCCAGATGTGGCTGCAGTGTTTCCACGGCCTCACTGAAAGAGAGAGAGAGGGAGAGAGGGATCAATACCGAGTGATGTCATTCACTGCGGCCTCGCGCTCGCTCGCGCCCATCACTGCTGCAGGCTACAGCCAACAACACAAGGAGGTGGCCTACCTCACCGCCTGTTCTTAGGCAAATCTCCCAAAAACAATAATAAAAAACACTAGTGTGTCATTTAAATTGTAGTACAAACTCGGATAACATCCTCTCTTTACCTGTAACTGAGCGTCTCTTCTGAACCGATTGTGTTGTTTGAGGGTAACGCCCAGTTGTAAACAAGTAAACATACAAACAAACAACACAGTAGCACTTGTAGGCTGTAGCATCGGTGCTCAAACTTTTTACATGGTAAGAACCCTTGTAGCTTTTGGCAAGGCGTGCTAAGTAAATATCATGGATCTGCTCGAAACCTGAATCAGCTATTAAATGTTCTGTTCAATAAAGAGCGATATTTATTCCGTAATTGTCCATTAATCAAATTCACATGATGGGTGCAATTCACTTAACTGGTCAGACAGGCCAATCACTTAAACACCTCAGATGTTTTAATACCTGTTTTAATTAAGGATTAGGATTTACACCACTACAAGAACATATAAATTCCAGTCACAGATTTGTAATAATAAACAGATTTGTAATAACTCATCCTAACTGCTTTATTCATTATTCACATTTCATGCAACTGAAAAATTGACCTTATTCCCCGGCACCACGCCCTGTCGTGTTACCTAACTGTGAGTAATAATGTGGATGTGTCGGGCTGTATGTTTTGGTTGTGTGTTATGCTATGAATGCTTGCTATGGAAATTTGACACAATAATAATTTTGAATGTGAATGGAGGACATAAACTCTTTTGATGAATTTAAATGTGAACGGAGGACATAAACTCTTTTGAACTCCTTTGCTTGGCAGTTTAGAGTGCGATCATGTCATATTAAAATTGAAGTGTTGCATTGGTGCATCCCAATCTAAGGTGGGTACTTCAGTTTAAAAAAAAGTTATAAATCGTATTATTTCATTTTTCCTGAATGCATTTCACTACTTAAAAGATGGAAGTAGTGGTGAGTTATCTTTAAAAAAGTTTATCTTCAAATGTTTTATAGACATTTTCATAAATCTTTGTTGTAATAAAGTTGAAGTGCTGGATACACTTGAATCACAGAATTCACTTATTTATATCATTCATTTATTTATTTGCTTATTTGAACTTTTCTGTACACAAACTGTTATTTCAATATTAATGACATCCTGCTACAGAACTTTACATGGCATCCATTTGCTCGTCAGTGGAATCTCACATTACCAGTAAAAAGGAAGATCCCTTTTATAAGTAGGTGTTCCAAATAATGAGTTTTTAACTTGCCATGCACTGCCGGGGAGCACTGTGGCGAAGTGATTGGCACTCTTGTCTCAAAGCAAGAAGGTGCCGGGCTGGAGCCCCACGACTGGCGAGTGTGCTTCTGTGTGGATTTTGCCTGTTCTCCCAGATGGACTGGTTTCCTTCCACAGTCCAAATACATGCACAAGCTAATTGGCTCTTTTAAATTGTCTCTATGTGGGAATATGAACATGAATGGATGTCTTAAAGGACAGATTTTACAGAGGTAAAAACATCCGAAGGTCAGGGGTTCAAGACTCGGTTCTGATGCCACGGTTCCCTTGAGCAGGGCCCTAAGTTTTCACTTGCTCAGTTGTATAAAAATGATAAATGTAAGTCACTCTGGATAAGGGTGCCGTAAAGGTTTACTATATAGTATATAAAGTGTAAATGTAAATACATTGCAGCAGAAACCATGAAAGCGGCCCAATGCACAATATTCTTAGCTGTAATTGCTTCTTTAGACAGCAGAGGGTGCAATAATATACACTAAAAGGTATGCATGTGACATCTCCGTAGGTCGAAGTCACCGCAGTTACACTCTGGTGCAAGTACACTGAGTGGCAGAGATCGAGTTTAGCGCAAATGCTGCAAAAACAGACACAAACAGATCTGTTGTGCCGTTGACTCTATAAATCTGTTCAGCAAGAAATCTGAGCAAGAATCTTCAATAAAATTATTTTTCCTAAATTTTAATACAGTGAATTTACCAGTTAATATAAAAAGTAAATGGTACCAAATGGGTAATTGGGTAAGTAAATATTGATTGTCCATAAAAGTCAGTGATTTAAGGTTAAATTTAACAATTAATTTTGGATGATGGCAAGTTTTCAGCAGTAAGAGTGTTTACTAGAAGTTTCTGCTTTGTGTTTTCTCAGTGACATGACAATCTATGGTTCTTTACTCTTAATAATTTCAAGAGAAATAAATAAAAGATGAGAGATTGAATGTTTATAGCTGTTTAAAGGTAATGAGAAGAACTAATTTGATGTTGTACCACATTAAATATAACTATAAACAGAAAGGGTATTACCTCACATTGTTTAATTAGTAAAATCTGGCAATAAAGCACATCTGAAATTATATTAAGTTCTCATTACTTATTCTCTTACAGTACCATGCCTCATTGTGTTTTATTCTTGACATGTGTATTATGCGTCACCACATCTCAAAAGTTTGAAGCACCCATTTAACCAACAGTGTGTGGTGAATATCAAAATATATCATAACCGTTTATCGGTAAATACAGTCATTGGAATAAATAGCAGTTTTGCCTGCAGTCAATTATATATGGAGCTTCTTTGTCTTGATAAAATGAAAGTTGAGGAATGCTGAATCGGCAGCATGACTTTCGCACAGTTGTTGAATGAAGCAGGTTGTATCCACAGAGCTGGCTCTTATGGCAGTGCGAGCTACTATAGATCACAGGCAGGGTTTGACAGGGAAAACCCTGCCACTGAATCTAGCTGAGTTTCACTCAGCTGCCAAAATAGCTTTCTTTTCTTTTCGCCTAATGTACGTCACCTTACAAAAGGTTGTCTCATTTGTCATGGCAACAAAAGGCCAAGGTGGCTGGTTGCCATGCGCTGTTCCGGTAGATTTGGCTGCGGAAAAAGCAGTGTTCACTTTTAATGGAAGGCAAGGAGCTTTAAACACTGAGTATACTGTTCTACCATTAATTATTAGTGAAGTGACCAGAATTGATGAGGCGCATTTCTGCCATAGGACTCCCAACCAATGCGGATGCGATTCTAATAGCCATTCAGTGTGATTTCCTAGATTGACTCACCATTAAAATCATTTAGCACAGTTCATGGTTGGAAAAAAAAAATTATTTTATTGTGTGTAGGTGTATTAATTGTAGCTGTTCTTACTGCAGGCCAGAGTTTCCCAAATGCATTGCTGGTCTAGCAGCAAAGTATCACAACCCAATCACTCATTTGCTAAACCGCTTAATCTTCCTTGGCTTTTGGGGAGGCTGGAGCTTATCTCAGCCAACTCTGGGCGGAGGCGGTGAATACCCTGAACAGCTCGCCTGACCATTGCATGGCAACACACACAACCATTCACACTTGCACTCATACCTAGGATCGGTTTCGAACAGCCAGTTAGCCTAATGTGGGAGGAAACTGGAATACCCAGAGGAATCCCACACGAACACAGGCAGATCATGAAAACTCCACACAGCAGTGTAGCCAATAGTTCAAGAGAGTCACAAAAAAGAAATTGTAATAATAGCGGAAGTTTTAAAAAAAAAAAAGGCAAGGGCGGGGATAAACATACGATACAGAACAACTGGGCGGAGCTTGGACGTGAATGTGATAGTGGCGAAGGAAAAATGGCAGTCCGTGCAAGGTCTTTTTGTTAGTGTCCACAGCAAGTCCACAAGCAAACGGAACAAAAGAATTCTCCATCTACATGTCAAAATATACTTACTGTTCTCAGGTCACTGCCATCTATAACACTAGGTCCACTTTTTTTTTCCATAATATAGTACATTATCACAATCTTCTCCATCACCATGTTTGTGCCTCGTTGCCTCTGAACTGCCCTCTAGTGGATGTATTGCATAACATCAGTGCCAATGACATACAGAAGTATGTGGATGGTGTCGTGAAACAGATGTCTATTTTTATGCGTAAATGTATATTGTATAAATTATAGATATATTTTAGATACCTTTAAAGACTTGCTTGTTTAATACAATGACAATACAATGACAAAACTGTCATCGTGACACTCTGGAAATGTATATTTCCCTTATCATATAGAATTGTCAGCATACAGGATTTTGGAAACCCGGTCAAATCACTGCCTTACTTACACTTGCTTGTGTCCAGGGGAGTGCCTAAAAGATACAAGGTGTCTGAGGCAAAAGCTAAAGCTTATACACAAGCAACAGGAATTAAAGAATAAGGAGATTAAAGAATACACAAATAATACAAGACAGAACTGTTGACTTGCATAAGTCAGATGGAAAAGGGCCATATCCTGTTAAAATTAAAAGGTTTAAAACACCTTGAGCTTTATTAAACCTGCCAATAACAGGATGCAGACAAATTTTGTGCCAAGATCGTGAGATGAAAAGGGGATGATAAATTACCCTGGATCCTGGAGGGTAAAGATTGTATATTGAAGAGTTTTCACAGATGTGTCCTTGTTGTGTATTTACCAGTTTCATTAATATTGTAAAAGAAAATGAAGGTTGGCACAAAACAGTGCTAAATTCAAAGGTGCCAATATTTCTTAACACCTCCCATCACCACCCAAACCCCCGAAGGAATTTAATTAAAAGAGTAATTTTTTATTAATTTTTAAAAGTTGACACCTTTCCCTGAGGTCTTAATGAAATGCCAATGACACTGTTTGTGGTGAAAATACCACAAGAATTCGGCACCACAGCACCCTTCTCACTCTCAGTCCTGTTCAGTCCTTTTTCCTTTAAATGATAATAAGCTACTGCTCACCCCATCGCCTTCTACTGTGGGGTGTGTCAGCACAAGTAAAGCCACATTCACACATGAAGTGATGAGGGTCAAGCGAATCGATTCGCCGCTAAGTAATACGTGAGGTGCCTGGCGAGAGAAACGAATCACTTCACCACTCAGGTCTTGTTGCTTTAGTAACTCCCTCGCGTGTTTCTCTCCGAGTGATACTGTGAGCAGCATCAAGCTAGTTCCTTAAAGTAGGTCCATAAAAGCTTTTATTATCATCTTATATTATTTGTGTTTAATTTATAAAATTTATAGAATGGAGAGTCTTGTGCGTACTTAACTGGAAAGAGTTTAACATTTATAAATATAAACTCACATAAAATGCCAACTGTTTCAAAAACGTGGATCCAAGCATTGCATTTTCGATTATTGTAAAATGTAGGTGTGCAGTCATAAAGCACGGGACATTTAGACACCACAGTAATGAGCTCCTCTTCCATGTTGATGTGAGCAGAATAATTAAACTTGTGTTCATTGTTTCCCTACGGAAAGGTTTTGGTGGACTCTGTGTTTGGTGGCAACTGTCAGTCAACAGTGTCTTTAAGTTCTGAGTAGTCAATCGATTCGCATCACATTAAAATTCACCTCGGCTGAACTTGGCGTTCCTTGAGGTAGCTTCTCCTCTCGTCGCTCATTTCACGTGCGATCATTGTCTTTGTTTGGTTTCTTGTTGCTCGTCACTTTGTGTGAATGTGGCCTAAGGCTTCACAATACAGAGGCAACTCCTGTGCCTGTTTGTCAGATTACAGATGGACATAGAACACATTTCCCTCTAACATAACATACTGTCACAAAACCCTTCACCCTTTCTCTCATTTTACTTTAACTTTATTTAATAGTTAAATAGTTTAATGGTGTCCTCTGAGGTTGGGTGTTGATATAAGGTTCATGGTCTTGGGTACATATTGGGGGACATTTATTAAAAATTTTAAAACCGTAAAACTATCAAAATTCTTCTCAGTTTGCAAAGTTAGGATTCTAAAGAAAACAAAAACATTCATTAAAAGATAGTATTATCCACAGAATAAATTCTAAAGCCACTTTAAATTATCGTCACGTAACATTGACGGACACATCAAGTAACATTGTCACCTGTGGCTAAAATCATCGCGTTAATATTGTTTTCAAACAGTGCCAATTTATAGTTTCGCGTCATAATAAATGTCATGTAGCACGACAGACTCTGCTTGTCCGTCAGTATTACGTTATTTTTGAGCGAAGTCTGTCACTTTGAGACTAAACCCGGCATTTCTTGTTTTACTAAACGTCCAAACACAAAATATTACACTTTTTTGTGTTTCAAGTTTTATACATGGTGACGTAATTTAAATACAGTCTGTACAATCCAAATCAATTATATGTGACAAAAACCATGAATGCACTTAAATTACCTTCTCGGAGTGGCTCACATAACCAGCCACACAGACAAACTTCCCTCGTTTGTAAGCCGACCCCACGTGGCGGAAGGAAGTTGGAAAAGTGTCCACTGAGCATGTCCAGAAGTAATAAATATTCAAGACTTGGTCTTGGCTTCAGAGTTTTTTTCCACTGATGTATGAACCAATTTATAAACGACCGTAACTGTGATTGGTTAGACGGACATTTTACCTGTGTTTATGCATGTTGATAAAACTAACTGTGTGGATTTTTAGGACGATTCTTTTACTGAGTACAAGAAACCTTGAAACCCCACCCCTCTTAGGAGGACATCATATTTTTTCCCACACACATTGTGTGAATGTCCTTTTGAGGTCCTCATGTGAGAACCAATGGGTATTACTCTTTTGCCAATTTTCCCCTTGTTTGAAGAAGTTTCAAATCATTGGGTGTTGCATGAAGTACACTTTTAAATTTGCCTTTAGTTCAATCCAACCCTTGGTGACTCTCTTCCTGTAGAGTTTTTTGCCAGATTTTTGTTACAAGGTAGGCTGCCAGCTATTTTCTGTAACCCTCCACAGCACCTGGTATTCCCAGGTTGTGTCCTATCCAAGTACTAATCGGGCCCGACCTTGCATAGCTTCCAATTTCAAATGAGACCGGGCCTCCACGGGGTAAATGAAGGGTCTTTAAAGGTTATTAGTGTGTAGTGAAACTAAATAACCACAGAAATGGCTTTTAAAACCCACATTTACCATGGGTGACAAAATCTTCTGGAGCTGACATTATGTGGCAACATAGTTTACAAAGTTGTATACAAAGCATACAAAGTTTCCTCAGATTACCCATGTCTATCTTACGTTGACAAGCGAGAAACTATGAAACACGTGTAGTTTGTGATTTTAATGATTGTGATTGCCCTTACATGAGATGCTTTTCGGTTCAAAGGAGACGTTTTAAACTGGGGTTTTCTTTTAGGGTGAAAAGCAAACTGACGTGGCTTAAATAGCTGCCTTTTACAAGCTATAATGATCTGTCAGTTATCTGATTTAAACCATGGAATTTCTTTTTTTTTTACCAGTGAATTAATCAAAGTCATGAATTGTGTATTTATCAGAATAATAAAAAAGAATTATAGTTCAATGATAGCATAGTGTATGACTGTGTATTAATATTGTGAAGTATCATGTAATTATTATTAGTATATGCTGCACAGGAATGGAGCAGACCATTCAAACTGTGCTGTTTCCATGTAGTATATACTAATTGTTATTTACACATTGCTTTTTCTGTAAATAACTTGTATTCTAATTAGTTCTCATTGGCTTTCTGTTGTCAGCTTGTATTACGAATACTGTGAAAATGACTGAGTACAAGTTGGTGGTGGTCGGTGCTGGTGGTGTGGGCAAGAGTGCGCTCACAATTCAACTGATCCAGAATCACTTTGTTGATGAATACGACCCTACTATTGAAGTAAGACACAAGCCAACTGTTTTATTTTCTTTCCCTTTTAATCTCACAGATGTTATAATGTAGTCTGTACCAGGCATTTTTGATATAGTATTATTATAGTATAGTATTTTGATATAGTATTATTGATAAGTATAGTCCATTTTTGTTTCTCAGGACTCCTACAGAAAGCAGGTGGTGATTGATGGTGAGACATGTCTGCTGGACATTCTCGACACCGCCGGTCAGGAGGAGTATAGCGCCATGAGGGATCAATACATGAGAACAGGAGAGGGCTTTCTCTGCGTCTTCGCCATCAACAATACAAAGTCTTTCGAGGACATCCACCAGTACAGGTTTGTGTATACCATGCTTTATTATTTTAAGATCAGACTTTCACTTCCTGGCTTGATTGGATTTATTTACATCATAGGGAACAGATCAAAAGGGTAAAAGATTCTGATGATGTGCCCATGGTGCTTGTTGGTAATAAATGTGACCTACCAGCTCGGACGGTGGACACAAGGCAAGCCCAGGAACTGGCTCGCAGTTATGGCATCCCTTATATCGAAACATCTGCCAAGACACGACAGGTGGGGAGAGGCTTCACTGTACATATAGTATATCAGCAAGACTTTGACACAAACTTTTAAATGGTTATTTATTTGGGTCCATTGAAATAAAATAAATTTCAGGATGTGCTAAAGTATATTGGTTTCCCGTTCAGGGTGTGGAGGACGCGTTTTACACACTGGTGCGTGAAATCAGGCAACACAAACTCAGAAAACTGAACCCACCAGACGACAACGGTCAAGATTGCATGAACTGCCGCTGTGTGGTGTCATGACCAAGCAAGTGCCCTTAAATTTACATTCAATTTTTCTACATTTTTTTAGTTAAAATATGTTTCATGTTAATAGAATGATTGTGTTTTTGTAAAAGTAAGAATATCTTTGAATTGTTTGAGTACAAATTTATTTTCAGTTTATTGTGTGTGTGTGTGCATGTGTGTGCACACAATAATTGGCTTAACAGTTAATAATGAGGTATATATGTGCGTCCCTTCTCATTCCTTAGGTTGCTTGTATGAAATGGAAGAGACCTTTGGAGCGGCTCCACTGCTCCTCCACTGCGATGCCTCCACAGTTGTTAGAGGTTGGGACAGACTGTATAAAAAGAACCCCTTTACATTGGCACAAGTGGATTGACTCTCCACATCTGTTTGCTGAGGGACATCTCTAACACTGGTCTCCACTGGAGAAAATTTACCTCAAAGACTGGTCTCTACACTGGGTTTGCTTGGGCTGTGTTAAGGCCTGCCACACTATGTATCCTACTAAAACATTATCTACTCCGAACTGGAAACAATAACCTTGCCTATCACCTCATCAGCTTTGGCCCTTTGACCAACATACCGAAGGAATGTAGAATTATTACCGTACTCAGAGTTATGAACATAATACTTAGATTAGCAAATGTTATACTGGGGAAAAAATATTCAACTTGTATGCCATTTCTTAAGAAGGGCCGAACTTGATATAATGTACATATTTACTGACCTCTCTTGCAGCAACATACTTTACTGTTCCAGTGCAATAGTTCATAGTGTTGATCACGGTACAGTGATTTGGGAACACACTGCTTGGACATCATTGTTTTGCACATGGCATAAGACTGTGTTTTAGGTGCGAGACCACAGTTCATACATGATCCTCTTTTCCCTCTTTAACTGTCGGTCTCTAGTTAAATAACAGTGAAAATGTAGGATTCTAACACCAAACTTTTGAGAAGGTTTGTCTGCTTTGTGATCATTTGTGATTTCCTGTGAGTGTTAATACATGGTGCCTGTAGGTTAGGTTATTTCACAGAGGGCAGGCTCTATCTGGATTGCACATTTTGCAACCTCAAAAGCCTAAAGCACTTATATCTCTGCCCATCACTGTGCTTTATTGCTGCTCAGGGCACCGGGTTGAGACGATGTGGTTTGCTTTGGAGTCTCGTGTCTTATTGTGAATGGTTTGACTTATAATGGTTTGTTCTTTTTACTTATGAGTGTTTAGAAAGAGCAATGAAATGCTGATGTTACCAACTCAAGTGCTGAAACATTAAAATTCTTGTTCGTTTTTTTTTGGGATCAATGTGGTATTATTCTTTTGTGGTTTAACAGTTTTATGCCTCTGGGCCGACGATCGTCAAGGCTGGAAGCATTTGGTTTTTTTGGTTACCTGTCCATCCGTACGTTCTGTATGTATGCATATTCTTGTAAACGAGATATTTTATGAAACAATGTTTAATACAAAACATGCTTCTAAACCTTAAATTACCACTGACACCACTAGAGCACTGCTTCTTGACCCAACACTGTATTTTCACTGTCCACTTTGTATAATACACAAAGGCATACGACCACCAGACAGTCGACTTTTTATCTATTATTGTTATTGTTGTTGTTAATTAATCAATCAATCAATTTAGTGAATTGCTTGCTTGCTTCATGGATGTCATGTCCAATGGGGCAGGTGTGAATGGGTCAAGCCCATGCCAGGAACTGCCCCATATTCCCAGGAGTTTTTTGTTTGTTTGTGTTTATTTACCCATTAACAGTGCTGGGTGGACAGAATTACACTTTTTAATGTATATTAAAGTAAAAACCAACTGTTCAATACAGTGGTGCTTGAAAGTTTGTGAACCCTTAAGAATGTTATATATTTCTGCTTAAATATGATGTTAAGACATCAGATTTTCACACAAGTCCTAAAAGTAGGTTAAGATAACCCAGTTAAATAAATGAGACAAAAATATTTAACTTGGGCATTTATCTATTGAGGAAAATGATCTAATATTACATATCTGTGAGTGGCAAAAGTTTGTGAACCTCTAGGATCAGCAGGTAGTTTGAAGGTGAAAATCTGATGTTCAGAAATACATGAAATTCTTAAACTTTCAAGCACCACTATATGTTCGAGTATAAAGTTAATAACACTTTCATTAGCACCAAAAGGGGAGTAATGAGTACTTTTACGATAATATTTGTGTGTATACATGTGTATTTGTGTGTATACGTGTGTGTGTGTGTTTGTGTGTATTTGTGGGTATGCGTTTGTGTGTGTCCTCACCTGGCATCTGTCCACACAATCCTCCTCTCCAAATGATCAAGTGTGAGCCCGTTAGGCCATGCCCCCACCTCCATAGCCTCATAAACCACATGACGGGCAGAGCCACTCATCGATGCACCCTCAATCCGCGGAAACATGGCATCCCAATCCGTCCAGAATAGAGCTCTGATCACACACACACACATACACACATACACACACACACACACACACACCTTCAGCATGTTTAACTGCAGCTGTAATGAATGCCAAGCTGTCTGTCTGTCCATGGCAACGGGTTTCTGAGAGCGGTGTGTAGTTTAGTGTAAAGTGTAAAGTGGGCTAAAAAATTCCAGTTCAGTAGCTACAAGGGAGCGGAGTAAGATGCTCATACACGGATGACAACAGACAGCTGTAATTGGTAAAAAGAAACTGCAAAATGAATAGAGGACAGTGTTTAGTCCAGGAATAAGTTTCTCTCTCTATCCCTCACACACACACACACACACACACACACACACACACACACACACACACACCCCTGTCCTGGGTCTACAGCCATGGCGCGAGGGTGCTCCATCCCTCCTACAATC
>JBCNYG010000014.1:9476557-9486979 GCA_039654305.1 Porochilus rendahli | reverse complement strand
AAAACAGACCATGTTAATGTCTCTGACTGTATATAAACTGTGGTAAAGAATATTCTCAATAAATCCCCTGATTAGTGGGCAACCACGAAACAGCTCTGTAGGGAGAAAAATGTAGTCTTGTGTTTTTTTCCCCTTATACCACATATCTATATATTGTTTACTGCATTCTGAATTCTATATAAAGCATTACGACTATGTATCCTGTCCGTTCCTGTCCTATTCTGCAGTAGCTGGTGTATTTTGAGAGGCTGCCTATGTAGCTAAGGCTAAGATTAAGTGCAATGTGCGGTGTAGCTTGATCATTGAGTTACCTTGTGTATTTGCATTGTTTTTAGATGATCCTCTAAGAGTTAAAACACTCACAAGATGCCTGGGAGAGATGATTGTGAGGGATCTCCAGCCCCTGTCCATAGTGGAGGATGAAGGTTTCCAAGGATTTGTGAGAGCTCTTGACCCAGGATATAAACTTCCAAGCAGAAAAGAAATGACTGAGACTCATCTTGAAAATATGTATAATGAGTGCAAAATCAAAGTAAGGAAGACATTGCAAAATGCTCTAAGTGTTGTACTTACCACTGATATGTGGACTTCTCTGTCCACAGAGGTGTACTTGACTGTAACGTGTCATATCATCCAAAATTGGCAAATGAAGGAATTTGTTTTGAAAACCCACAGTTTCTGTGGACAACAAACAGCAGATAATATCAGTTTAGAGCTGAAGCGAGTCACAGATGAATGGGGCATAACTGAAAAGGTGGTGGCAGTGGTGACAGATAACGATGAGAATATGATTGCTGCAGTAAACAAAGCTGGGTGGATGCATTATCCTTGTTTTGCACAAACGCTCAATTTAGTCATAAAGGACAGTTTAGAAGCTGTTCCAGAAGTTGTGGAAGTCCTGGGGAGGTGCAGAACGCTTGTGTCCTTTTTTCAAGTCGACACAAAGGCTGCGAAGAAACTCAAAGATGTTCAGCAGCAGTTGGAATTGGCCAAACACGAGCTGATCCAGTCCTTAGATACCCGCTGGAATTCTGTCTTTTACATGCTGGAGAGGCTTTATGAGCAGAATGAGGCTGTGACTACTGCTCTCTGCCTCTTAGAGAAGAGTAAATTGTGTTTGGAGACAGCAGAATTATCCCTGATCAGTCAAACTATTGAAATACTGAGGCCTTTCGAAGAAATTACACAGGAAATCTCATCTGAAAAACACGGTTCAGTCTCTAAAGTAATTCCGCTTGTGTCACTCATTCACAGGGCTATAGCAGCCTGTGATAATCAGGGCAGTTCCTTGGCCAGTCAGCTGGCACAGCAATGCCAGCGTAGATTTGGATGTATTGAGACCAGTCATTGTCTCGCTGCCAGTACATTTCTGGACATTAGGTTTAAACACTTTGGATTTCAAGACAAAGGCAATGTTGAGGCAATACAAAATCAACTCCTCACTGAGATGCAAGAAATTTATCAGGCAGACGATTCAGCGCCCACTGTAACTACTACTGGTAGCTCTCAGGGTTGTGCACATGTTTCAGGTTCAGCTGCAAAAAAAAGGGGGTTATGGACAGATTTTGACATGCAGGTTTGGTCAGTCCAAAATCTCCAGTCAGCAAACCCTCATGTGCTCACTGAAATGCACGGTTACGTAGAGGAAAAATTGATTCCCCGGGTTAAGAATCCATTACTGTGGTGGCAAGAGCATGAACATACCTTTCCATCCCTAAGCAGACTTGCAGTGAAATACTTGGGAATAGTTGCTTCTTCTGTACCCGCAGAAAGATTTTTTTCAGAGGCAGGGGAGGTAGTGAGCAGTAAACGTAGCAGGCTTCACAGGAAAACCGTAAATATGCTCTTGTTTCTGAACAAAAATCTAAAAAAAAATATGAGTGATTAACCGGTTAAACAAAAATAGGAATGTGAAATGTGCTGTAAAGTGATTGGTATTTTAAAAGTATTTTTGATTTAAATGCTAAATGTCAATCAATATGTTTTTTAATTGTCATCTTTTATCTTTATCAATTATCAGTCATCTATCTTTGGTTTGGAAGTGAAACTGTGTTGAAGGTGTGGAACTGTACATCGTTCACTGTTAAAATATAATAGATAGGTATTCCCTGTATATTTTTTGTTTTTCTTGTCTGTGAGAATACTTTACAAGTTCATAATAATAAACTTATTAGCTATTATGTTTTGTTAAGTATTATTTTAAACTAATAATAATTTCTTTTTTGTGTTTATAATTTGAAATGTGTAGAACCTGCTTTAATAAATACAATGGTGCTTACATAAATCCACCTTTTGGCAAAATAGCTTTATCTCACTCTGAAATAAATGAAGGGGTGGTGTCCAAGTCTTGGGCTCGGGTGTTGCTGTGTGGAGTTTGCATGCTCTCCCTGGGCTTGTATTGGTTTTCTCTGTGTATTATGGTTTCCTCCCACAGTCCTGAGATTTGCACATTAGGCGAACGGGTTGTTCCAAATTGACGCTAGGTGTAAATGAGTGTAAATGATGATTGCATGTTGGCCCTCCGATGGTCTGGTGAGCTGTTCTAGGGCAGTTGCCCAGTGTTGGCTCTAGATGCTAATATAATTCCAGAGTTACTGAAATGATAAACCTGTGTTTTATATATTCTTCAGCCAAGTGTCACATGGTGTTAAACAAGTTTATGAAATAAACATGATCACATTGTTTCCTAAACATCACTAATTCATATATTATTACATCATTACTATATTGTTTTGGGTTCAACTTTTACTGATGTGTGGAGTCTTTGCTATGGAGACCCGCCCAGTCAGCTGACGGTACTTCCGGGTTGGGGCTCACTGGGTGTCAGTGCGCATGCGCGATATCTTAGCGGAAGTAAAATAACTGGTTATTAACACAAAACTTGTGGTTTGTTTTGTCGGCTTGGAAGATAAAATACATTTATTGTGTTTGTTTAAATGGCCATGAATGAACATGTTCTGAGAAAAATGCTGTCTAAGGTAGGTTACGTCGTGTTCGTAAAACTATTTTAGTGTGTGTTCTTGTTAATGTTTCAGTTTGTTAACATTTTAAAGGGTTTGTTGTTCAGAGTTATAAATACAGAGACCTGACCATGAGGGAAATCACTAATTTGACAAATCAGTACAAAGACCTGAAGCCTATAATGGACACATATGGTAAGTTTATGTTTAAGGCACTGATTGCTAGATTAAATAATGTTAGCATACAGAGTTAAAAATGTATGATGATATATCAACAACAAGGTTGTCATTTAAGGCACGTCGAATTTTCTCAATGTGTCATCTTTTTTTATACTTGATAAACTGCATGTACATAAAACACGCTGTCATAAACAGTTAAAGTTCAAAAATCATTTATTTCACTGTTTATGTTTATTCACGAATACTTCATTATTTGAACATTATACTAGGCACATCCGGGGTTTTTTAAGCTCCACCCACTCGGCACAAGCACGTCATCTTACATGTCCTCTAGAGCTAGTTGCTTGATTCAAGTTTCAAGTTTATTTGTAATGTACAGGTAACAATGAAACATCACTACCGGCAATGAAAATATGTATGCATGCTTGATTAAACCAAAAAGTAAATGTTTTTAAGGTAACAATATGATGGATACATTGGAAAAGGTTGATCATGATTTTTATTATGTTAAAAATTCCCCTTTCAACCTGTAGTGTTTTACTGTAAAAATGTACATGAGGTTAAAAAAAAGACATATAAGCATGTTTGTATGTCATATATGGCAGTGGCTGATTTCATATTTTTTCTTGCTTACAACACAACTTTTTGATAGTGTTCAATGATGGCAACAATAAAGAGTTAATGAGCCTTACAGGAACTGTACCAGTGAACTTTAAAGGTAAGAATAATAAAAATATACACACATATCTGAAATAGTGTAATAACCAAATAAAACATGTTACTTTATGAAAAAAACAATGACCTGTTATTTTTTTATTCTTTTGATATATTTTCCTTGGTGAATATTCTTTAATGCTGGGTCGGGTCGCGCCTTTTTTTTAGGAAATACATACAACATTCCTGTTTGCCTGTGGCTGTTAGACACCTATCCATTCAATCCTCCTATCTGCTTTGTCAAGCCCACTAGTACCATGATGATCAAAACAGGGAAGCACGTCGATGCCAATGGAAAAATCTACCTCCCATATTTGCATGAATGGAAGCATGTAAGTCGAGCATTAATAAATCTCATAAATCTTTCTTTCATTCTTCACTAAGTCATCTTAAAAGATCTACATTCGAGCACTAGTTAATAATATTTTTTTCTCTTGGTTTAGCCTGACTCAGATTTGTTTGGGCTGATCCAGGTGATGATTGTGGTTTTTGGAGAAGAGCCTCCAGTTTTTGCCCGACCCAACACCCAGACAGCTTATCAAGGCTTTCAAGCTGCTGGTCCACCTAACGGTGTGTTGAGATTATTACTGTTTATTTGCAGAAGGTTAGGTTCATACAGGGAGTTTTTTTTATGTAATTTATCTTATTTGTTGTTTTTATTTTATTTTCTTTTTGGAGCAGGGGGGTATTTTCTGTTTTCTCTGCAGGTTAGATTTCTGGCATGCCTCTTTGCTTGACCACAAATCAGAATTTTCCATTCTTAAAACATGATACTTCCATGTTTAGTAACATGTTTTTACTTATCATTATTTTTAATATTAATATTTTATATTTTTTCCTATTTCGGTATTTGGTACAACAGAGCCTAGTGCGTCCTTAACATTTTTACTGACCAAACTCATCCTTCAGTTATGTTGATGTAATTGCTTTTCTCTTCCTTGTAGCATCCTATTTGCCAAATGCACAGAACTCTCAATTTGGCCAGAGTTACTCTCCTAACCCAGGGTAAAAAGTCTTTTACATTATGTTTCTTGTGCTGATAGAATTAAACCTTTATTCTACAACATTCTTCTTAATATTTCTTTTAGTGGTTATCAAGGGTATCCATACCCTGCTGCCGCTGGATACCCAGCCACATCTGGAGCCCCACAGTACACTCCCAGCATTACTGGAGGTAAGTTATACAATGCCTGGCATCCAGTGTTTTATTTACTTTTTTGTTCTGTCCAAACTTCCAAAAAACAGCTGGCAAAATCAACCCATTTTTATGACCCAGGTCCCAGTCGTAATGCCACCATTGGCGAGGAAACGATCCGTGCGTCTTTGGTGTCTGCAGTGAGTGATAAGCTGCGTTGGCGGATGAAGGAGGAGATGGATCGCTCTCAGGCTGAACTGGACGCTCTCAAGAGGACTGAGGAAGACCTGAAAAAAGGACACCAGAAACTGGAGGAGATGGTGTCCAAATTGGACCAAGAGATAGTACGTGTTTTAAATCAGTATCACTTTAAAACTAAATGTCTTTAAACCAAAAAAAAAACAAAAACCCCTGTGTATTTCTGTTAGTGAGCATACTGCTCAGTAGTTCTCATGCCCTTGTCATGCTGCCTTGCTGTAAATGCCACTCATAAAGCATCAGACCACATGGTACTGCTGCAGCGAGAGCATCAGTTCTACAAGTGGATGCAAATGGAATGTTTTTAAAATTCCGTCTCCTTGTTATTTAGCTGAGCTATCAGGTAACTAACTGCAATACAACTAGTACAATGTTATACTGCTACATGTATCTTTATTCATGCCAATAATGGATCATGATTAGCTTAAAGACTAATTTGGGTCAGCTGCTTTAGCTTAGAGAGACTCTTTGTAAGATTCTTGAGTCGTATAGGATCTCTGGTAAGATCATCACAATCATCAACCTCTTCTATAACCACTTCGAGTGCAGCGTCATCGGCAATTGCAGTACTATCTCGGAACCACTTTCAATCTGGTGTGCACCAAGGCTGTATTGTTTCACCCATGTTATTCCTAGTTATCTTTGACGGGATTATGTGACAAACTACATCCGATGAAGCCAGAGGAATCCAGTGGAACCTTTTTTTCCATCTGGAGGATCTAGACTTTGAGGACTATCTGGCAGTCCTTTTCTCTATAATCGAACACCTGTAGGAGAAATCTGACAGACTGGGCACATTTTCTAAGCAAACTTGGCTTAACATCATTACCACCAAGTACAAAGTCATGTGTATCAAATCGAGCAGCACTTCATCTATTATTGTAAATAATGATAATTAAGTAAATTATTGTAAATAGTGATAATGGAGTCAAAAAGGACATTCAGTCAAGGTTAGGCAAGGCCTTTGCACGGCTTCAACCCATCTGGAAATTCAAGCAGTATGGCCTGAAGACCAAACCAAGACTGTACAACAGAAATGTGAAATCTGTGCTCCTCAGTGGAACTGAATGCTGGTGTTGTGAATGCAGACAATGAACAATTCCATAATAGATGATGCAGAAGATTTGCTGCATCTTTTGGCCCCAGAAGGTGTTAAATAAAGAACAAACAGCATAAACATCCTGCTAGAGTTTAAACACCACCAGCTGAAATGGCTTGGCCACGTTCTAAGGATAGAACAAGGTCAGATAGTAAAAACATCTCTAGAGTGGACCTCTGTTGGAGGCGAAAGCCTGGACGGCTGAAACAAACGTAGCGAAGGACAGCCCAGACTGAGCTTCAGGAAAAGGGCTTGACTTGGGGCGAGCTGACAGAAAGGCGAGTGGTATAGTGTCTGGCATAGCCATCATTATGACTGTGGTGGACTTGCCCAAAGTTCCGCTCTTATGTTTTGGTGGCTGGTTCTGCTTGCTTTTATACATTGTGTTTACTGGGTAACTGTGAATGTGCAGTCTGTTACCTCTTATCTGTCCAGGCTGATGTGGACAGAAATGTCGAGCTGCTGAAGAAGAAGGATGAGGAGCTCACAGCTGCTCTGGACAAAATGGAGCAGCAGTCAGGGGACAATGATATTGATGAACTCATCGTCCCTACAGCACCGCTGTATCGGCAAATCCTGAACCTGTATGCTGAAGAGAATGCCATCGAAGATACTATCTTCTACCTGGGTGAGGCACTACGCAGAGACGTCATTGACTTGGACGTCTTCCTCAAGGTCAGTCCTCCTGTATTTGTCCTTTTTTGATGTGTCCTTCTGTGGACATTATTTACAGAGTTCAGGCTGATGGTGTAAGTATCCAGTTCAGTATTTAGTTGAGTACCTAGTTTGTATACTGTGGAACATCCAAAAAACAAATCAGCAGCTTTTATTACCAGTTCTATTAATTGCCTTTTACAATCAACTCATAATTAACCCCCCCCCCCCCTTCTACGTTCTACAAGCAAAGGCGTACACCTTGACATGTGTAAGAAGTCAAAGTCCTCCCATTACAAAAAAAAGGCACTGACTTGAGGCTCCTTCTATAAATGTTAAGAATAAATAGAGAAATTAGAAAGAAGTGTTATCAAAGTTTCCATGTTAAGCATCAACACATTTTTGAATCTGTTCATTATTAGGTTATGTAGAGCGTCCTCTGTGAGTTTCAGTGAATGAGCAGTTGCTATAGAAACAATGAACTATGCGTTGTTGTCAGTTGACTTGGTTCAGCCACTATTCCAGAGTTGATAATGGTAAAAATGATTCCATGTTTGAATGCTGGATAATAAGCAATTATTAAATGAGGCAAAGTGTGATTATTATAAATTATATATATATGGGGATTGAAGGTGTTGTGCTCCTGATGCTGAAGACCAAGAAATATTCTCCATATCATGCAAAAGCTGAATTCTATAATCGTTTTCTTATTTATTAGAAATATTTTCACGTCCAGCGAATCGAAGCCAGTGTGAGTCACTATCCACTGAGAATAATGTTTTTCTTATTCGAGAGATAGTGAACCAGGGTGTTTTAGTGGTTGCCATGTCCACCTCACAGCAAGAAGGTCCTGGGTTCAAATCTCAGCCTCAGATGTTTCTGTGTGGAGTTTGCATACTCTCCCCGTGCCTGTATTGGTTTCCTCCGGGTTTTGTGGTTTCCTCTCACAGTCAAAAGATATACACATTAGGCTCAGTGTTTCTATATAATAGCAATAGTAAGTCCTCTTCATGCTGGACTGTAACACGCTGACATTGATTTGTTTTCATTTAACTGCAGTATCTGTCATGTTTTATTCCTTACATATGTATGTCATTGTAATATGCAATAAAACAGACCGTTAATCATAGAAGTAGTTTTATGGTTGGTGGTACACCAAGGTCAACAAGTACATATCTAACCAAATTAGTAAATTTGACCCAAATTATGCAGCCTATTTAAAAAATGTATAAATAAAGTTTATGGCAGGAACTCTTCAGCATATTAGAATTGTCTTTGTTTTGATTTGCTGACAATACAATCCAAAGTGATACATATAGCCTGCAAAAGTAAAATCCATTTGTAGATGTATATTAAATGTGTCCTGTATTTTGTACTGTAGCATGTGAGACTTCTCTCGCGGAAACAGTTCCAGTTACGTGCTTTGATGCAGAAAGCCAGAAAAACCGCAGGCCTCAGCGACCTCTACTGACCAGCTCAACACTCAACACTTCTCTCCTGCTTCTCTCTTCTCGATTATATCTAATGATACACAATCAGTGCATTATCTACGTCTGATCTACAGACAAGTACCAGCTTTCACTTTATTTAACAATCAAGCATCAGGATACAGATTACAATAGTGATGCCTGTTTATACTGTTAGTCATGTCTGGACAATGATTTGCAGAGTAAAGTTTACACACACACACGTTTTTGATATTTGATCTAGCACTACAGTCTTAAGCGCATGGGAATCAATAAATGATTAACACTGATTATATGTTTAATTGATTTTATTATTACTAATATTAAGTGACTTTTTTTAGATGATTTGTAATGACACTTTTAACAATCACGTGGGGGAGGATAGCCAATCATCGTAAATGCTATTGCCGAGAAGGGTTCAGCCATTTAATTTTTTATATTTGTACTTCTTTGTCGATAACTCTCAACTATCTTACATTTAATCTACTTTGGCTATGCAAACTGAAAATATACAATACATTCCAAATCTCATGTATTATTTTGTTTGCTAGAATATAATTACATCATCTTTTGCATGCTTTCTGTGCATGCAATGAAAACTGTCATGAATGCTGACAAAAGCGAATTTTGGATTTGACTACTTTTCTGACAAATTGTCTTTTGTTGACAAGTCAGCGTTTGCCTCTGGCATTTTGGGACAATTAGCAACTTTTGCATGAATGTTTATGGAAGTGATCGCAAAAGACAGTTGATGAACATTAACAATTGCTGGCAGATGTTAGCGACAGTGTTGAAAGTGTGTTGTGATGATTAGCAACTAGCCACTCTTTTGCCAATGTTTGGGAACGTTTTGGCCCTACAAAAGGGTGAGGAAACCCTCCCTAGATCTAGATGATGGACTTTCAGACTATGGAGATGGATTTCTGTCCAGCAGAAGCTCAACATGCCATTTATGCTTTAGGGAGAACTGCATTTGTCATTTCTGCAAGAATTGGCAAAGAAGTTTTGAACATTTCTTGTTTAAAAAAATCATTGTTTTCAAACTTGTATGAACCCTGACGAATCCCAAAATTCGCTACATTCTTCAGCAGTTACTGCTCTACAGGTTTAAATGATAAATTGTTTTTTTTTGTGTGTGTGTGTGTGTGCGTATATTAATATAGATGTATATGTAAAACTTGAAGAAATATATACACACTCAATCCTTTAAGTGACTTCATTAATGGCATGTTATTAACATTACTTGAGCTTTCATGTTTATTTTCATTTTTTTACGTAAACACTTTTTCGTACATTAATGCTACCATTAGTACTTTTACAGCATTACTTGTAACAGGGATTATATATTGTATTATTGCATTTATGTGTGTTGTTTATTTGTATTATTAATTTATATACATACAGATATTGGACATAAGTAAATAAACACCCAAAATCTCAGAATGAATGTTTGGTGGTCGAAGAAGAGGCTTGTGTCTTGCTGCTTGGCCATAATAGCCCATTTGATGAAGATAACGCACAGCAGTGTCTTCTGCAATGTCTGCGGTCTTGGAACAGGGATTCTTCTCCACTGCTCTCTTCACTGAGCGAAGGCATCTTTGTGATGGTTCACCTGATCGTGGATTTGTGGTGGTCTTACTGAACACTAGTCAAACTGCTGTAGAAAGGTACACAGTTAAAGTTGTGTTAAAGTTATCCAAGCATTCCTCGCACTCCAGGAGCTCAAGAATTGTTAGATTTTCAGAGAGGTAGAATTGTGATTCAGTGTACCAAGTGTTCCAAGTCCGCAGACATTGCAGAAGACTTCCAAAGCAGCTCAAAGGATCATTAAATGGGTTATTATGGACCAGCAGCAAGATGCAAGCCCCTTCTTCGACCCGCAGATATTCATTCAGAAATTTTGGGTATCTATATACTTAAGTCGGGTGTGTGTGTGTGTGTGTGTATGTATGTATG
>JBCNYG010000014.1:9455938-9473424 GCA_039654305.1 Porochilus rendahli | reverse complement strand
GGTGAAAGAGGACATGCAGGTGGTTGGTGTGAAAGAGGAAGATGCAGGGGACAGGGACAGATGGAAGAAGATGATTTTCTGTGGTGACCCCTGAAGGGAGAAGCCGAAAGACAAAGAAGAAGAAGAAGATTTTTCAGTTATTAGATGGTAGTGTTTAGTCCTGGACATTTCACTAAGCAGTGCTACACTTTATCATACATGCTGTGCTAAATGTGTAAGCAAAAGCTTGACTATTAATCCACCTGAAGACCTGCAGTAAAACCCAAGACCTGCTCAAAATGACCAATTATGTTGAAGTCTGTTTTAATTTGATATTGTAACACTGCAGAATGCTGAAAGGGCTGAAGTGCTGAGAAGATGTGCAGCGTAGTGTAAAATTCTTTCAGGAACTCACCTGGAAATAGAATCCATTGTATGAACAGCCACACTGCTGTACAGGTACACAGCTTCCTCCACTCCTTACAAACCCTTCATCACAGAAACAGCCCTCAGTGCAGGTTCCCTCACACATTATACTGCTGGTACAGGTGTTTCCACAGTCCGAGCCACACAGCTCATAGTGACTGTTAGGCACTGGACACTCAATACCTGAGGAATAATTTGTCTGTGATTAGGATTAGGCGGTTCAGAAAATGAACGATGAACTAATTTCTGGCACTGGAAGCTTTGATTTCATCATTTGAAAACTAAAGTAAATGTTTTTAATGCCCTTTTAATTTACTTACGACACATTGTGTTTTCTCTCCAGGGATAAATCGTGACATTCGCTGACTGGCAGGCACTAATATACCTTTCAATGGAACGACACAGTACATCATTTCTTTGGTCAGAGAGGCACAGATCAAAGACACAGTCATTAAAAAAGGCCTGAGGATCGATGTGGGCGTGGCAGAAACTCAGAGGACCCTGAGCATCCAGTAGGAATGCACACATCGACTGTGCTAGAGACGGGTCTGTGCATCTTGGTTCTTCCAATCTACCAGTACATGTTGTATCATTTCCCACTTTCCAGTCATTTCCAAACTCGGAAGCAGAATTAGTCAGTGCACCAGATTGTAAACGAAAATCATCACTGCTGTCACCGTTGAAGTTACCACAGAGACCACACGTGGCTCCACTGTAATTCCCCGGAACTGTAATTTCCGCGAACCAAGAACCATCATACCTCACATGCAGGCCAAAGTCAGTTGTAATGTATGTGTTCTGTCCACTGGAGTAAACTGACACTCGGCCAGAGTCAAGAATGACAGGAAGAGTCCTGGTTTCACTGTCAATCTGGTGAATAAAAGGGAAATCATGGACCATTTTCCAAAGTACTGCAGTGTGTGTGTAGATACTTTACTGTACTGTAAATTGAATATATTATAAATCATAGGCCGTTCTGAGTAATCATGTTTTTACAGTTATTATGTTTAGAACATGTTTATTTGATTTTACTCACCTCAGCCATGCCGTACATGTTGCGTGAAACATGCACAAGGTGACCTGAAACATTGACATAAACTTCTACAGTGATGGACACTGAGAGTCCATTCCATGCTTCATTTCGTGCAGTAACTTGAAAATATGGTAGCCCTAGTGTATCATTACATACAGTTGCCAGTGTATATTGACACATGCCTTGGAAGTCAAATCTGAGTCCATCAAAAGAGGTGTAGTGGGGGTCGCCTGAAGCAGAGCAGGTGGCACTGGGTTGAGCGTGGCAACCATATTCTCCCTCAGTGACACGGCATACCTCCTGCTCTTGACAGGATGATGAACTACAGTCCACAATACCTGATGTTCCATCACAGACACAGCTGAACTCACACAGCTCACCTTTCCAGAACTGCTCTCCACTTCGTCTGTATCGGCCTTCATGAAAGCAGCCACAACCCGTAGGAGAAACACATTGGCCTCCACTTAGTAGTAGTCCATCATCACACTGGCATCCTGCCTGGCAGTGCTGGGTACAAGTGAATGGAAAAGACAGACTGGGACAGGCTGCTGGGCAGGACGTTCCACATTCCTCATAGTGGCTGTGGGCTGGGCAGGGGAAATCTAAAGAAGAATATGCCTTTAGTTAGTCCAGTGGGGGTCTTTTTGGGACAATTTATGAATATACAAAAGAATCATAGTCATGTTTAAAGCTATTATTTTCAATACTCACCACAGGTAGTCATATTTTTCCAATCTCCCACATTGATACCATTTTGCTGGCAGAGTAGGGTGTAGCCTCGTAGAGCCTCACACAAGGCCACTTTGGCACCATGGGTTTGTTCCACAATGAATCTACAATTAGCTGTCCATAGCAGAGGGTTCACGCTGCTATGGCACTGGGCAAATGGTCCATATGGAGATTCCATGATATCACAGTATTCGGTGAACTCACTACTGTTCTGTCCTGCTTGGATGACATCTGATTCTATGCAGTTGGCTGAAAGAGACCCAATTCTCCAGCTATCCCCAAACTCCTGTGCAGTACCTAACAAAACTCCATCTGGACTGTAAAACTCATCTTCTTGGTTTCCATTGAAATTCCCACACAAGCCTGTAAGTGTTCCGGTGTAGGTGCTAGGTGCAGTGATTCTGATTAGATTTGACCAATCAGCTCTGACAGTTACCCCAAATGATGTTTCTACAGTGATGCTGTCCACACTGCTGTGGTAGATGAGAATTAGATTACTGGCAACACTGAAAGGTAGAACAACAACCTGACCGTCAACCTGAAGGAGAAAATCATAAGTGATCATTCATTAATTCTGTTGTTCAATTTAACAACAACATTAATCCACATTCTGGAATATGATTGCAATCAAATGTCTCTGTACTGTTGTTACTGTTTCATTTGTGTACCTCATGATTGTACTTTAATCCACACCTAAAATAACATGCTGTACCAGTACCTCTGCTAACTTTTTATGTAGTACTTTTTACTTTTCTAAGCAGCTTGATGGCGTGGTGGTTAGCACTTCAGCCTCACAGCAAGAAGGCCGGTTTTGACTCCCAGTGTTTCTGTGTGGAGTTTACACAGTTTCCTCCGGGATCAATAAAGTATTCTGATTCTGATTCTGAGTTTGCTTGCTTTCTCCGTGCAGTGTGGAGTTTTCTCCGGGTACTCTGGTGTCCTCCCATAGTTCAAAGACATGCACATAATGCTAAATCCTAAATCACCCCTAAGTGTGAGATTAAGTGTGAATGGTTGTATGAGTGTTGGCACTGCAATGACCTGGCAAGCTGTTTAGGGTGTGCCCCGCCTTCACCCAACCCAAAAAATTAATTAATGGATGAATTACCCTTCTTTCTGGAATTTAAATGCATTGTAAGCAGTGACAATGATGTTTTATTTGATGATGATTATTATTATAATTATTATTATTGAACTCTGTTGGCATAATAATACATTCTCTGAATTTTGTAGAAGAAACTTACCTGCACAATTCCTCCTTCTTTCATATTTACGGAGATCTGTTTTCCATATGCCTCAAATTTAAGCAACTTTGAGAAGCTCTGAAGTCCCATGGGAACTTTTTGTATTATCACTGAATAGCTATCTAGTAGGGACGATCCGTTAACGCTTGTGAGAATGAGTTCACAGGCTCCTGGATAACTGAAAGCCAGTCCATCAAAGGTGTAATAGAAGCCTAGTTGGTCAACCGAACAGGTTGAATAACTAAGAGCTCTGCAGCCCCTCACACCATTTTTGATGGTGCACACCTCCTGTGAACCACACTCATGTTGTTGGCAGGTCATTGTCATGTCTGTGCAGGTGCAGTTCCTGCCACAGTCATTGTCCAATAGCACAGACTGACCCTCAGAATAGTAAAATCCTTCAAATGTGCAGCCACAATTACTCTGAAGGACACAGTTGCCACCACTTAGGACATACCCCTCATCACAGATACAGCTTTCCTGGCTTGATAAGGTGCAGTGAGATGGTGCAGAGGGATCACTGCATGTTGCTGGACAGCTTGTTCCCTGGAATTCATAGTGACTGTGTGGCACTGTGCATGGCATTTCTAGGAGTAAATGGTATGGCAGAAGTACAATTACATTTTGAATGACTTTCTTGTCATATATAACATAGCTTTAAAAATCTATATGGTAGCCTCTGTGGTCAACAGTCATAGACAGTTGATTATCATGAACACAAGAAAATTGAAAATTCAGTTTGATCCCTTTGTGGATTCAGACATAAGTGCATCATTCAGCTTTGGCCCTGATGTTTGACAAAAAGACTTGGTGTGCAATCAGTGCTCGAATTCATCCTTAAGCTGTTTGGTGGGTTTGAGGTCAGCGATCTGTACTGGTCGCTTGTGTATATTGACACCAACCTTAGCAATCCGTAATCTTTATTTCTGAGTTTTCTTTGTGAGAATCAGCATTTTTTTATCAAAATAATTTGGTCTCTTATTTTGAATGAAAGGTAATCCTAATGTGTACAGCATACAGTGACATTCTGGACAGTGCTGTGCAGGACCACATATTGGTTTGGCTATATAGTGTCCACAAACCTTTCAATATATAGTTTAGATTTTGCTTACCACAGAATCCTGGTGCCCTCCACTGACTCAGCTGAATGCCTAACTGCTGGCACTGAGTAGCATAAACTCCGATTGTTCCACACAGAATGGGCTGATATCCATCTCCCACACATAGATCATGCACACAACTGTCTGCAAAGGTCTGGGGAGGAAGGCTGGAGTGGCAGTTGTTAAAGGGACCATCAGGATCTGCTATGATTCCACAGTGGTTTGAGTTATTATAAAGATTTCTCTGGTCTGTGGTACAAACTGGAATTCTGTCGTCTGGGCTCGGAGTGTTCTGGCAGCCAGTATCATTGTCACCCTGGGCTTTCCAGGAGTTTGCAAAGTCCGAGGCTGAGCTCAAGATTTCTCCAAAAGGTGTGCGGAAATCATCATCTTGGCGGTGGTTAAAGTTACCACACAGACCACATGTGCTGTTTTGGTAGTCATACGGTACACTGATGGTCACATACCTGTATGTATCATATGTAACAACTAGTCCAAAATCTGTGTTGATGACTACAGAGCCCCCTGACTGATAGACCTGAATGGAACCGTTGTTAAGGCTGAATGGTGTAAATGCAAAAGTTCCATCAACCTGGGGGGGAAATGGGAAAAATATCAACATGTTTAAAAGAAAGAGCAGAAAGTTTTCGCTGAAAGAAGTTTAGTAATCCTGACCTTGGCCTCAAAAGGATGACCTTTCACCAGTTCCAGCTCTTTATCATAAACAGATACCCTAACCAGGCGTGTCCATGACAGGTATGTACTACCCCGATGCTCATTTTTTCCTTCTACACGATAATATGGCATACCATTTCCACAAGCCTGCAAGGAACTGCATCATTAGAAACCTTCAGAAACCAAATTTGCAATATTAGACTTTCCAAGTAATTTAAATCAACAAAACACTTTTAAACCTCAGACAGGATGTAGGTACAGATTCCCTGAAAGCCAAAGCTTTGACCATCAAAGGTTATGTAGTGGGGATCAGTATAACTTCGGCAGGTTTGGCGTGGAATATTTTGGCAGCTGTACTGGAAAGCAGCAGGACGGCAAGCTTGAGAAAATGTGCATGGCTCTGAGATGCACTGAATGCCTGTCTGAGTGCATGTGCATTTCTGCTGGCAAGAATTATCTGTCCAGAATGTGGTATCAAGTGGCACAAAGTTGCCTGGAAGAATAAAGCAGTTACGTCAGAGTGGAATTTGTAAAGGTAAATATGAACTGTTTAATAGCTTGCATTATATGTATTATGTAGTGTCAGTACCATTAAACTGACAGGTTCGGTTTCCATGATCCACTCGAAAAGCCCATCTGCACGAGGCATTCACATTACTGCTGGAGGTAAAACTTGAGTAGGGTGGTTGAAAAGACCCAGGAATTGAGAAGTAGTAGTTGGATTTAGCCGTATCATAACCAGCCTAGAATGAAAAATAAAAATTTACTGACTTTGCTTTGCCATTTTAACGGGTAAATATATACAAACAGATTATATGTTATGCGTACCTGTACTCTGTGTAACGTTGGAGCAATCACGCCATAGTTCATCAGAATAAATGAAAAAGCGCCATTGGAAATCAATACGACTTGGAATGATGTTTCCTAAAACATTATTTAAAAATATTAAACATCTCAGTAAAATATTTATTTCACAGATCGTTTTGTTGAAAAAGTGCACATTTTAAGACATTTTTTTCCAACTTAATTGTTTGAATTTGTTAAGAATTCACACATAGTGGTCATAAGAAGGTTATAAGCAGTTCATTTTACCGTTCCACTGACAGGATAGTACGCTACTCCATCCCACGTCGCAACAAAGACCCAGGTAGCCCTGAAACCCAACTCAGGGAAATATTGATTGATGTCTTCGGTAGCTTGAATGAGAACATCACCTGAAGTGTACTCCTGATATGAAATAACACCATTTCCACGATTATCGATGTCAGTCCAAAATGGAGCAATGATGTCTCGTTCACCATGTGCAGGGAATTGGTATGGGGTGTAACTGTACCATGAGTAATCAAAGGTTAAGTGTCCATTGTTGTTTACCTACAGGAAAAAAAATAATGACCATAAATCAAAAGCTCCTGTCTCTGGTTTCACCAGCATGGATTAATATAAATACAGTAAATTATTATCACTGAAACCCTTTTTGAAATTACCACATTTTAATTTACATTTTTATTCTATTATTAAAATGTTGAAAATGTTATAAATGCTGTTAGATATAAAAGATAACAAAAAACAACTTTAAGATTAATGGTCTATGGAAGTTGGGGATCCAAAATTATAAATCCTGAAAAAGGATATTGGTAATATTACCCAATAATATTAGTAATAATAATAATAATAATAATAATAATAATAATAATAATTATTATTATTATTATTATTATTATTATTATTATTACAATGAATATAGTGATAAACAGTAGCTATTTTCAAAAAAGGAGCTGTTTTATTTGTTTGTTGTTAAAATCATTTGTGGCAATGAGCCATATTATTAATAGTGAAAGAGAGTATACAACATATTACAAAGACATTTTGTATATTTTACCTTAATCTTATGTTGTACCACTTGATAAATATGCATTATTGTGGTGCTATTCTTAAGTTGAAATCAAATATTTTTTAATTAAAAAAAAAAATAATAATAATTATAATAATAATAACAGGACCTTTTCTGTTAAGGAGGGAACACAAACAATTCCAATCACTTTGACTAAGACTTCTTTATAGGGTTTTGTCTTTTGTACCTCCTTGTCTTTAACGCTGAGTAATCTTTCAGTATCAGGAGTCTCAGAAGGTTAACCAGTTAAAGCATTCATTTTACAATTCATGTTTTTATTAATTCCTTATTCCCTTACATAAAAAAAAGTTTTTTCAATTACTCATATTCAATTATTTTTGACACATTTACGAATTACATACCTGCATTCTGTGATTCATTTAGAGTATTCAAACTGAAGTACATATGTATTATGCAAGACCAAAAGAAACAAAATAAAATTGCACAGTCTAATATTTTCATGGTGTGCATTTTGCCTTGCTTAGAGTATGTAGCCATCATGCCATTGTTTCAACAAACTTAAGCAACAATACATTTATTTCCATCCAGTGTTGGGTTTATTTCTCACCAATGTTTTTTTTTTTTTTTTGAGGGAATCGATGAGGGAAAAATTTTACCACTCCATAACGTCTTCTCCAGCACATCCCGAAAACGTTCAGTAGGGTTAATATCAGGACTCTGGGGTGCCAACGCATATGTGAAAATGATTCCTCATGCTCACTGAACCACTCCTGCATTATTTGAGTCTCCATTTCATATACAAATTACTGTTATAGCAGATCATTAGAAACCGTACTATAGCTATACTTTATTAAGATTATTAGTCCTGAGCATAAGCCTAGCATACATGGTAAATTTCATAGCATCAAATTTATTCATCCAATATCTGATTATATTCTGAATATTATATAGTTAGAGTGAACCTTTAACCTTTACTCTGCCATTTGCAGGCCTTCTGTTCAAACCCCTTTTGCTACGACGCACACACATGTGGCCTCTCCCCACTCGGCCATCCAAAATTTCATTTCACAGATGACAGGCTTCGGCCTCTAATCCAGCAGCTGTGAAGGAGGGGACGACCGGCCAACTGTTTCAACTCTAATCAGCTTTTATTGCACGCAGAAGGAGGAGAAAGGCCCCCCTGCTACTCTAAGCACGACTCAGCTTGGGTTTGAGGAAGCTGCTGACTCTAATTTGCTCGGAGCTGGTGGATAGGCCTGTGTCAGCAGAGCCGCTGCTGCTAATGGGCCTGTCACTGCTCATGATTTCACCTTACAACCTTCAGCAGCTTTAACATGGCGGTCCGTGTGCCATTCAGTCTGTTCATCTGTCCCTTTAAATCACTAAACTGCAGCTGATTGGTCGGGGTCTACAAATAATTGTTTAATTTTGATGTTGGTCTCAAGGAGTTGGTATTTCAGAGCTAACATAGAGAGACCGTCATCCATTCGTGCTCACATTTAGAGTAACCAGTTGAGCTAACTCACATAGGCATAAAGAAAACATACCATTTCCATTCAGAAAAGTCCCATAGCCAAGCAGCAGGTGACGGTGCTAACCCTTACACCACTGTGCTGCCTTATTTTGATTATCATTTAATAAGAATTGTGCTGTCTTAATCTAAATTGTGTCTATTATCTGCCACGCATACAAAAAAAGCAGAAAAAGCCCTTGATATGCACAGAACATGGCTGATTGGGACAGCTGGGAGTTTGATATACTGTGGTACACTGCAGCACATCATGCTTTTAAACGCTTGACAGAAAGCTCATAAATGTAACACAAAAGGCCATAAAGACATTTATGGGGTTTAATGTTCGGCCGTGGCCTTGTCGATTTTTACTGGCCTCTGGGTGTGAAGCTGAGAAGCCCAGTGAACGTGGTTTTCAGGTGTCAGGTGATTGGCTCTCAGAAAAGAGAGATGGACAGGCTGAAGGTGAATACACACTGCCTGTGTCTCCTTGTCTTCCCCCTCAGTGACACTTTACTGACCTCAATCGAAGAAAGCTTTTTCAGGCAAACACCCGGGTCACATAGATTTCACCAGAGTGACCAATTTGTATCCCTGGTGGATCCCTGTGTCTCCTCACTGCTGCTAGGAATATTGTGTCGGAGGATTCGGTTTAACCACCACCATATATCATCTACAGCCAAGGCCTGAGGAGCTGAAGTCACTTATCGGAAGCCAAGAACAAGTGCACTGGTGACAGGTTCTATTATAGTGGCATGATGGGGAATGCTGTTTGTTCCCTCACTGAGTTCATACGTCCCTTAAAGGGAACCTCCACCTTCAAGGGGGGTGGGGGGGGGGTTGATGGTGAGCATGTCTGCCTCACAGCAAAAAGGTCCTGGGTTCACTTCCCAGGCTTGAAAGTTTATAGGTATGAATGTGAATGGTTGTGTGTGTGTGTGTGTGTGTGTGTGTGTGTGTGTGTGGGTGTGTGTGTGCAATATTGTAGCAGTGTTGTCAAGACATATTGTTGCCAGGAAAATTAATGTAATGCAGACAGCAGCACTGGATTTAAAAGTTTTTAAGCAGAAATGTGGCTCCACCATTTGCAATCTACAAGTTTTCGAGCACGGTGGTGTTAATTGCGCTATTAGCATGAAAAGCAGAGTGTGCAGATGATAAAGCAAAAGCAGTGAACTAAGAAACTGAAGCACTTCATACCTCTTTTAAGGGACAAATGAAACTAGAGGGAACTCAAAGTGCAAAGTTATCACCTCCAGGAAAATATGCATAATGGCAATTGTTCTGTTGAAGAAAACTGGGATCCCAGAGGAAACTCACTCAAACACCAGAAGAACATGCAAACTCCACACATGAAAAGGCCCCAGTCGGTGATGAGTGCTAACTACTGCATCACCAAGCCACACTAAAAACTAACTACATTACTTCACTAGGTACCTTTGCCGGACAGCATGGACAATGTAGCACATTTTTTTTGAGTACTGGTTTTAACTGTCCATATGTTTCAAAATGTCCATCTCATGATATGTTCCACTGTATGTGAAAAATCATCCCTTGTTTATAGATTTTTTTTAAGAGATGGCTGGAGTTTGATATTTGAAGATCACTTAAGGTTGAAGGTAAATGTCTAAATTTAAAAGACTTTCTATTGGTGTTCTATAGTAACAACATGTCTTTTGTCACCTGTTTCGAAGCTTTAAGCACGCACAATCCTGTGACCTTGATTTTCACCTTTCAAGATCACTCAAGGTCAAAGGTAATTGTATTATTTGAAAGTCCATATATGGTTTAGAATTTGTATTAAGTAGTAATAGTATGTTGGCATGTCGTGTTGTTTTGAAGTTATAAGAGCTCCCATTTCCATTATTTTGTGACCTTACTCTGACTTTCACCTTTGACCTCGGCATTCCAAAATCAAATTATTTCTGGGACTCAAGTTGCGGGGTGTCCTCACCAAGTTTGGTGAAAATCCATGCATGGGTGTGGTCAGGATTCTATTCATAGACAAAATAACGGACGGATGGATGGTCTCACAAATGCTGGCGATTTCAATTCCAACACCAAATCTCTGTTTTGGTGGTAATAATTTTTTTTTTCCACAATTGAAGATCACATGTATATTATTAATATTGTTATGTAGGTCAATCACTGTGGGTTTTTCCTTTAATACATCTCGTTTACTGAAAGTACATTGAGTATTAACCATTAATTTTAAGAATGACTAATTAAAGACAACAATATAAATACAGAACAGCAAAATAATAATGAACAGCTTCCTAAAATCAAGATGGTATAAGCATTGAGTGGTAGGTGGGTGCCAAAGGCCTAAAGCGAAGTACTGTTGTGTACTGTTGGATTGGGTGTAATTACAAAGTGTGGTTAATGTAATTGCACTGATTTGCAGGGACTAGTATTGCAACGCAGCATTTTGCATTAGCCACTGTGCAATTAGGTGCACATGCCTAATTATCCCTGCCAGCATTTGAGTCTTGTCTTGATTGCTAACAACTTGCACCTTCAGTGATTGTTTGCCTGAAAACCATAAATTAAAGACAGACTATCATATATTGAAGCATTTGACAATGGCTATGGCCCCTAGGAGATATGCCTTGAGCTAGGCTTCAGCCTCCCTGCAGCTCTATTTTATGTTTTATTTTTTTGGAGAGAATAACGTGTCCTGAAGAGAGAGGGCAGTGACGAAACCTTCAGTGGTGGATGAAGGATGATGCAGCGATCAAAGAATGTGAGAAGAGTCTAATAGATCTGCCCCTATGTCCCCTTGGTTAAATCATTCATTCAATCATTTTCTAAGCCAGTTATTTCAAATTAGGATTGCGGGGAGACTGGCGCCCATCTCAGCCAACTCTGGGTTAGGGTAGGGTACACCCTGGACAGCTCGCCAGGCCATCGCAGGGCCAACACTCACACCTAGGGACGAGTTGAAACAGCCAATAAGCCTAATTTGCAGTTCAAAGATGATTTGCTGGAAGCAAGAACAATGAGCAAGTGTAAGTATCTGAGTGACTTTGATAAGTGACTTTGTGATGGCTAAACTTCTGGGTCTATTCCTCTCTAAAACACAAGGTCTTGTAGGTTGTTTCTGGTATTAAGTGTTAAATACCTACCAAAGGTGGAGATGGGAAGGAGAACCAATATACTGGCAAGAGTGTCACGGTTGCCCAAGATTCACTGATGTATGTACATCTGATGTGATGCCACTTATGTTCTACTACTGTTGCATATTCTGCTGAAACAGTTCATTGTAGCTATGATAGAAAGGTGTCAGAACACAGAGCATTGCAGCTTGCTGTGTATGGCCCTGCCCAGCTGCACACCGGCCAGGTAGTGTTAATGTTATGGCTGATCAGTGTATATATAGAAGGTATATATCCTTATATACACTAATCAGCCACGTACTGTGTATGTGTGTGTGTGTGTGTGTGTGTGTGTGTGTGTGTGTGTGTGTGTGTTTCAGCTGATGATGAAATACACATGCTTAAGCGTCTCTTGTCTTTGTCGTCTATGTGGGCTGCTACTGCTAATTCACTTTGCGTCTGCTATTGCTAATTCACTGTGTATACTTATCTGACATAGGAAGGAAGTTTATAAGTTTAAATGTATAGCAGATCCCATGTGTATGTTAATGCTTTTCAATTCTAACATTTATAACAGACTCCCCTTGTTGTATATGTAACCTTTTATTTTAGTTCTTATAATAAACATTGCCGTTTTTTAGGTAATAAGTGGCTAATTCATTGGAATAGAAGCATTTAAAGGTGTATCTGGTGCTTAGCAAGCATTTTTTTAAGTGACAGTTGATTCATAGCTATGATTGCAGATGTTTTTGACCTCAGATCACCGTTAAATTCTGTATTTTGATTGGCAAGAAGGGGTTAGCTAGAGATTTGAATGAGATTAACTTTTTTTAAGTATTGTCATCACCTTTAATTCGATTAATTTCATTCTGTCTGTTCTATTTAAGTTTTACAGTGGAATGAGATTGGCCACAATATATTTTTAAATGTACAACCAAAAAGTCATGAAGTTTTTACATGGTATTCGGTTGATCTCTTCAGTGAGTAAGCTAAAGATTGACACATTTCACAAGAAAGAATGTCATGACTGCATGATTGCGTGTGTGTTTTGGAGCTGAAACAATAGATGAAATGTCACAGATAACGGAGATGCGATTAACCACGAGTTTGCTTGTAACTAAAAGGTCAAACCACAAATCCTGACACACCATCCTTTGAGAAGGCATGAAGTGTGCATGTTTTTAGATGTGCCTTGGGAGTCAGAAAATGATGATTTTATTTGGATCTTTGACTTAATCATGAGCGCTCTCTCGCATGGACGTTTTGGAACGCTCCAGTGGTGAGGATGTGCCAACCCAGTAATACCCCTTCACTAATGGTGTCATCTGTTGAGTGGGCAGTTTCCAGAATATACTCAAAACTTCTATAACAGCGCCAAAGTTGTGCACACAGTGCCTGTCTTACTCTTTTAAATCAAACAATCCCACAGTTTGCTTGTCTAGATCACAGATTCTTCGACAAGAAGTTGAAAGAGAGAAAGGGACAGTGAGGAACCATGAGTGCCGACCTGAGCAGATGCTCCCAGTGACTTCAAAAGAGCACAGCAGCTCTGAAGTGTGTTACTTTGGAATCTGTTTTGAAACTCATCCAACATGTTCTCGGTAGCATCTGAGTGTCCATGTGTCAGATTATAGAGCCAAGAGCCACTAGAACGGCATTTCATTCTGAAGGCAGTTGCTTTAATAGGCACATCTTTTGAAGATTTTAGTCTCACTGGGCAGAATTTTAACAAAAAAGATCTAAGGGAGGGATTGTGTCTGGGAACTATTTAGAAGCTCCGTATGCCATAACTTTCAGTGCATTTGAAAAAGCTGCATTTGACAAATACGAGTGGGAGCAGCACGGTAGCGTAGTGGTTAGCACTCCCACCTCACAGCAAGAAGGTCTAGGTTTGAAATCCTGTGCCGAGCAGTGGAGTTTGCATGTTCTTCCTGGGCTGGCATGAGTTTTCACCGGGTGCTCCTGTTTCCTCTCACAGTCCAAAGAATTGCCATTAGGCTAAGCAAATACTCTTGATTGCCCCTAGGTGTAAGTGTCTGTGTTGTCTATGCAATAGTCTGGTGAGCTGTTCAGGGTGTAGCCCACCTTCACTTCATGTCTGGGATAGGTTTTTTTACCACCCCTGGATCCTATTAAAGGACAAAGAGGTTTGGGAAATAAAAACGAAATGAATGGGGGTGGGAGTAATGACGGAGGTTACTGCGCATCTTCAGGTGATTCACAACCATTTTGAACATATAATTAGCAAGACAGAACACAAACAATTCGCATTCATATTCTTGTTGTGAACACTGTTGTTCTTAAAAACCTAAGAGGGATGCCACTACTCAAATGAGACAGTCTTTGTCCAAGAAACTGTTTATGGTTCTTTAACATCCTGCTGAGATGCTCTTATCAGATGGGAACAATAAACATGATACCACCACCATGCTTCACTCTGGGAATAGTTTTCTTAGGGTTAGGAACAGTATTTGATTTCACTAAAAGGACGAACAATTCAGTTTGTCAGACCAGAGAATCTTTTTCCACGTTTGCTGGTCTCCAACACTTTGTTTTTAAAAAACTTCAGTTGGAATTTCATGTGGCTTTTTTTTTTTTAACAATGGCTTTCTACTTGCCACACCCTTTCATAAACCCCAGTCCGGAGTTGATCTGTGAGCAGCCTCTGAGCTATGGCCCTTAGGCTCTTGGTTGTTTTTTATCTGACTAATGTTTTCTTTTTTGGTAACTGATGTATGATTTTTTAAATCCAGATCCTGATTGGTGCTCCTCAAGGGCTGTAGTTTTTAACAGTTTACTTGTAAGACAGATGGCACCTTCACCTCACAGCAAGAAGTTTCTGGATTCGAGTCCAGGGTGGCGAGGGCCTTTCCGTGTGCAGTTTGCATGTGCTTCCCATGCTTGCGTGGGTTTTCTCCAAGTGCTCTGGTTTTCTCCCACAGTATAAAGACATGTACATTAGGCTGATTGGCTGCTCCAGAAATCCTTCTGGCTGTAAGTTTGGATTGTGTGTGCATGTTGGTCCTGTAATGGTATCCTGAGAATGTGCACCGCCTTTGCAGGGTGTTGGCTTTAATGGGCTTCAGCTTCCCTGGGACCCTAGTGGGATTAATCGGTTCACCAAATGAGTGAGTGAGTTTTTTTTAGATATTCTTATTTAGTGCGTGGTAATAAACTGTGGGCATTAATTGTACATACGTGTACAATATTCCGCTAATAATTACAATACCTTGGATAGCAATTCTAAGAAAAACTTAGTATTTTAAATTTGTAAATATTTTTTTAAATTATCTATTTTTTAAAATCAACTATTTCCCCCATTTATAGAATTATAAGCTTTTCCCCCGTAGATTCATGACATCCAGTAAAATCCTATTTAGGTCCATTTTAGTTTTTGGTTTGAAACTACACAATGCTGAGACGGTTTATTGGGTTGAGCTCATATCCCTGTAACTGTACTACAGTATAATATTTTGTGTTTTGGTTTGTGATTTCTTCTGTGCCAGGAGTGAAATCAATTTTCTAGGTCTATCACGAACATATGCAGTAAAGTATGAAATCAGACAAAAACGTCAATCTGCAACTGCAGAGATACATTTCTGATATGGATATTGATTTCAGTAATGGGATTAGAAGCAGGCGCTTTTTGAGCTGGCAGGAATTACACAGGGTTATCAGAGTTCTCTATTCAATCTCTAGTCTATTTCTATTTCTATTTTAGATCACTACCACTTAGAAACTCAGAAATAAATTGATAATATTTCAAAAAATGAAGAATGTTTCAAAATAGTGTGATGATTGCCCCTATCCTGGGAGGTATAGAGTATGTTTCACGGCAATTTCAGGCCAGTGACAGTGAAAGCATATGCCATGGGACGTCGTGTGAACTTGAGACTATTTGTGCTGGTTGTACAGTACCAGTCAAAACATTTGGATGTATTTCATTTAATTAAAATTAGTAGGTATTTCCAAAGTTTTAACGAGTATGTGTTCGGGCAGCAGGGTGGTTAGCGGTTAGCATGTCTGCCTCACAACAAGAAGTTCCTGGGTTTGATTCCCAAGCTCAAGCATTTCTGTGTGCAGTTTGCATGTTCTCCTTGTGCTTGTGTGGGTTTTCTCCGGGTACGCCGCTTTTCTCCCATGGCCTAAAGACATGCACGCTAGGCTGTAATTGGCTGTTACACATTGCCCTTAGGTGTTAGTGTGAAGGTGAAAGGTTGTGTCTGTGTTGTCCCTATGATGGTCTGGTTCAGGGTGTATCTCACCTTCGCCCAGTGTCAGCTGAGATAGACTCCAGCTTCCCTGCTACCCTAATAGGATTAAGTGACTAGGCGAGTGGCTTCAGGGACCTGACTTTGTGAACTGGGATGTTTTCATACTGGAACACTTTTGGTCCTCTTAGTTTGGAGGGGAAATTTTAATGTACCAGCATACTAAAAAATCATATACAGCTACATGTGATGTACTTTATGGCAGCATTCTGGGGAACAACCAGATATGGTACACATCTGATGGCCAGGTATCTACATATTATTTCACAACACTCAGGAAACAATTTCTGTCATAATTTCTGTCATAATAATGAAGAGACTTCATTGGGTAATTCCGATGCTTATCGCTGAGGATCTTTCCCAGAGTGGATACCATATTGCTTCTCAGGGTCACTGTTGTTTCTAAATAATGAACAAATTAGCTTAGTAGTAAATATTCCATTGTCATCTTACATTTTTTTGTTTAATGCCAAATGTTTATTGTGTACGCAAGAAGTCAAATAAGGTGTTATTATAATGCATGACTTCCTTAGTCGTTAAATTAAAAAAAAGCAAACAATCAAAAAAAAAAAAAAAAATAATAAAAATAACAAGTTCACCCTGGCCACATTTCCTCAAGCCTAGCAGTTAATAAATAGTTCTCAGCATAAAATGGTGCTTACTATACCCAAGGCATTACACAAAGGGAGTCCTGAGTGGCTTGGCCGTTCTCATCCACCATAGTGGCTCAGGTGGTCTGGTGCTCCTCCACTTAGATGTACGTAGAATCATTGCATTTACAGTACATAAGTACCATTCTCCTTCTTTATTTTTCATATAATGTTCAAATATAATGTTCAGATAATGCAGGGCAACACGTCCAGAGAGTGCAACCTACCAGGCAATAATAGCTCTTTTCCACATTATTGTGCAAAACATTGCATGGAGGTTGATATGACAACCTTAAATAAAAAGATATATAAACTGGTGCATACATTAATTAATTAAACTCAGAAAAGTGTTTGTGACTCTTTGCGAACAGGCTTGTGTGTTGGAGTTGATCCAGAAGGCCATGGCCCGTCCAGACAAAATGGGTAAACCATACATTAATAGTCACTCAACCACTCATCTGCTGAACCGCTTAATCCTATCAGGGTCGTGGGGAGGCTGGAACCTATCTCAGCCAACACACACACACGCAACTATTCACCTTCACATCCACACTTAGGGGAAATTTTTAACACCCAATTTACCTAAAGTGCCTGGCACTGGACTGTGGGAGGAAAGCAAAGCACCTTAAAGAAACCCACACAAGCACAGGGAGAACATGCAAACCTCACACAGAAACGCCCTTGCCGGGCTTGGGACTCAAATCCAGGACCTTCTTGTTGTAAAGCAGACATGCCGAGCACTACGTCAGCATGCCACCCTTATTGTGATGCCTGATGAAATAATAACTGAAGCGCTTGACCAGTATCCATAATAATAATTTTTTGCATTGCATATACTGCGATGTGATTGGCCTATTGGATAATTGCATGAATGTCCAGCAAGCAAATGTAAACATTAAAACGAATAGAACCATAGTGGACG
>JBCNYG010000014.1:9430939-9442554 GCA_039654305.1 Porochilus rendahli | reverse complement strand
TATATAGTCAGCGCTCTTCTCGGTTTGCCTATCATAAAGGAGCTGACTATTAGCAGAAGTCTGTGGTTTCTGAGTATCCATTTTGTCAACCTAGCATCTTTATTGATGGTACCTTTGGTTTCTGTTTGTTTAGCTGTGGCCACAGCTATGCAGAAGTACATTGTAACTCTATGATTGAAAGCAATGATTAACAAGAGTACTCAGAGAGCGCAGATCTCCACCAAGCACAGAAATCCCCCAACCAAGATCTAAATCTATCTCAAAAAATGTTAAAGAATCTTTTAAGGTAGTTCAGTAACTGTTGAGAAACGCTGAAGTCTGTTGATGGGTTACAGAATTAGCTGTCTGTCAGTAAGATTTCGCTGATGGTTGAATGTTTTTAGCATTTTGTTCCGGAAGAATTTCCGAATCAGGATGAAATTTACTTCCTTATAGCCACAGAGATCTTACATAAGCACAACGAATCTCGACCTGATGTGATCAACTTTCGCAGAGATATAAGCTTTTGGAGTTGTTAAATGGGTTTTCAGTGTTAGATTTAGAACAGTGAGCTGCCACACATTGTGGTGCCCAAAGAGCAGTTGGGGGTTAGGTGCCTTACTCATGGGCACTTCACCCATGAAGCTGGAGGAAGGGAAAGTGCTTCTTACTCCCCCTGCCGCCACATATTAGGCCACCGCTGCCCCTATCTTCAAGACATGCAAACATCAAACGAGATTTAAACTACAGCACTGTTTCATTCTTAGTTCTGATTGGTCGGATGGTGTTGATTCCTCCTATTCCTGTGTTTAGTCCTATGTTATTCTTATAGTAACAACTCATTCACATGGATTTGTATAGCAGATGTTATAAGCTAAAGCTAGTAATAAACAGACTACAACTAAGTTATTTTACAAGGTGAAACATGTGATTGTTGAGTTGATGAAGTTTTCTGTAAGGTGATTTTTCAACACTTATGTAAGGTGTCTGAGGTGTAAGCACTTTGTAGCAGCCAGTAAGTTTTCTGCCACTGGAGACTCTTGAGGATAGAACAGTTAGCACTTGCTGGTTCTTCAGCATATATATATATATATATATATAAAACCAATGACAAATTGATAATGTATAAGAAGAGTAAAACTCTTTGGGACATGTTGTTATTGTAAAATATTTAATTTATAGTAATAACTATAACCCAGGCTGGCCAGCTGTTCAGGGTGTAGCCTACTTTTGCACTGAGTCGGCTGAGATAGGCTCTAGCCTCCCCACGACCCTAGCAGCATTAAGTGGCTTGGCAGATGAATGAAAGACTGAATGAATGAAGGAATGAATGAATGAAAAATAACTCCTCTTTGTGTGGGGCAGACATTGATAGTTTTCCTGTAACCATACGCTTCATCCTATTTTATTCCTTATATACTGCCAACAAAAGGCTCAGGCCATGTGGGGCTTGGCTGAATACATTAGTTTAGTGCCGATTAAAACTTGTCATCGCTAAATGAATTTTACTGTAGCTGGAGGGTTCTGGCTGGTTAGCGGCAGGGATTTTAGTGCGTTCTGCAGCCGTTGGCATAGCTGCTAAGAGTAACTGCACAATGAATGGAGCTGCCGCCACAGAGGATCGTCCATATGTCACCGAAGAGGCTGGTATAGAGAAAGCAAGTGATTGGGGGAGGGGATGAGATGGATGAGGATGGTGAAGGGGGTGGGGGTACAAACGAGAGTTCCCAGTGCTAAAGCAGGACCACTGTGGGAATAAACGCTTCTGTTTAATTTCACTCCCTCCTTCCTTTGGATCGAGTGTGCGATCCTACATTTCGTTTGCTTTACTCACTGCACTTAATTAGCTTTACTATACAACCACCTAATGATGTTAAACCACGTTAAGCGCTTCCTTTACATTTTACCTCTCCTCTTTACTGTCTGAATTCTTTGCTTTCTTACCCCATTCCCTCCTGCTGAATCTCCCAAGGGTGGCTCTTTAATGAAGCAGGGAAGTAGCTGAGCCACGCAGCCTCACAGGCCCAAAGATAGAAGCAGAGTGCTGGGTCAGTGCTTCATGCGATGCCCTGTGAAAGCTGCAGGCCTCCAAAAAGACACTAAGACAGGGGCATAATCAAACCATGTACATTACGCCCCTGAGCCAGGGAATGTGTTCTGGAAGAGAGGCGCTGATGTACAGCACCTTTAAAGAGCTACTGGCAGAGTTCCATAAACAGCCGCAGTGCACGAAACACTGTGTGATCGTGCATGGCTTGCTGATATCCTCTGATATTTATCCGTGAATATATATAACTATTCTTAAAAAAAGTCTTAAACAAAATATTGTTATGAAGTTATGAAGAATTAATAACGTAGCTTTACGCATTTATTCCGGGTTTTCCTTAAACAAGGATGAAGGATATTAAGTTATTACTTCCACCAAATAACTCAAAAACTAAATAACGGATTTCCACGAAATTCTAAACAAATGTGGGTCTTGGGCCAACAAAGGACTGATTAAATTCTGGCAATTATCCAGATCTGGATCTGAATCCAGGACAGTTTTAAAGATGTTTCAAATCACCTAGAATACGCCCGCAAGAAACAAGCACTGAGCTCAAAAATAATTGTGGAACAGGCCACAAGGAGGCACCATAATTCTATATTATCTGCCAGTATAACCCGTACAAAAATGAGTTTGCACTACCCTGGTGGAGGTCTGCACTCTCTGAGCGCATTTCTGATTTAACATGCATTTAGTGTACATGAAACTACTGAAGTTGTCTAGAAACATCTAACGAAGGTCAGTCAGAATCTGTGATTTATAATTCTGAGTAGCTAGCCGGCTCATTAGTGGCTAGTTAACTAGCTTGGATTTCCAACAAGTAGAAACAAGTGACATTTAACTCATGGAAATCTTATTTTAAATTGAAGCCAGTCATGTCAAAATATACCATAAAGCAACAGTTTTGTTCAGGGCTAACATGTTGTAAAGTTAGCCTGCTAGCTTATCAAATGCCCGGTGGCTCCAGGTCGTTCTGTAATATTTTCCTGAGATAATACACAGTAGTCTGTGAATATATGCTATTTATACAAGTACTGAGAAAATGTCTATTTTAAAATTGAAACTGACAAGTTCATGACTACTGCCATAAGAAAAATCTTCTTACTTGATAGCTGTGAAATTTGTGAAAAAAAAACCCCACTGGTGTACATTTTTTGATCTACCACAAAGAAAGCTGTGTTTTTCAGCCCGTGTGAAGTGTCAACGGCTGACTATCTTGCGGCGCTGACTTTCAGAACAATTTGTCTGTGTGTTTCTATCCGAGGGGGTTGAAGTCTTCTTTTTTCCCTGCGTTCAATTGGCTCTCGTTTGTAGAGTGCTGGGTAACAGTGGCTGGTTGTCATGGTTGCACCCCCTTCCCACAAGGCTCTTCTCACAATGACCATGCTTTCTGTCTTGGAGATCACAGCGAGACAGCAACAGCCTGGCTTTAAAACCCACTTTGCCATCTAGGATTCAGAAAATCCTCAATTCAGCACAAAACACAGGAAATGTCAACCTGAATGCTGAACGTATTCGGCTAATATTAAAATAATCAGCCTTATCTGTGGGAAATTACGTTTTTTTTTTTTTAATATTAGTGTTTACATTTACATTTTACATTTAATAAACAGGAATTTAAATCAGTTATGCTTTGTATTTTCCACAATCATCTTAACAGATACTCCCCTCTTACCTGCACAGGTGAACTTGCCACCTGACAAAGTGACACAACGCTATAGTCATAAATATTAGATTTTTCTTTATTTTATTCCCTTTTTTCTCTACTGCTCTTTGTTTCTGTACTACTTTGAGTGGCTGTTGCGTGTTTCTGATGGCTAGTCTCAGTGGTATTGTCTTTGTGTTAGCCTCCTCTGGTACCCCCATGCCCCACCCCCATCCTAAAGGCCCACTGCTGCCTCTGTGTTTTTTTCTTTATCATAGAAACACAGCAAAGCCCAACAACTCATCATGTTGTCCCTCCACAGTGTTGTTCCGTCTATCTCAAATGCTCCATCCCTATCCTCTCTGCACCACCCAGCTGCTTTGTGGGACATCCTCTCCATTAACTACCCCCTAGGGATTACGTCACCATGGATGGACTCAAAGAGCCCGTCAGGACAGCTGTATATTGATTTTCAACACGTCCTGTGCGACTGCTTGTTTTAAAATCTCTTGACAAGCATTATAACGCTCAGTACTGCAGAGCCAGGCTGACATCTCAAGCCAAAAATAGCTTATTAATCACACAGCTTTATATATAGATGTTTGCATCCATCCGTCATCAATGGCCTAGAAGCTAAATATTGCGTTTGTAATAAAACCAGAACACTGGTTGTGGTCAATAGCTCAACAGATGGGTTTATTTGGGATTTAATTAGGAGACACACTCAGCCTGGGGAAAGTGCTTTGCTTTATCTGGGAGCAAAGGGCCAGATGGGGGGTGAAAGTGTGGGATGGAGGCTGAGGAACAAGTCAGTGTCGATGCAGAAAGAAACAGAATAATCTGTACACACAACAGTTCTTACACAGTGGAAGAGAAAGTCTTCCAGTCTTCCAGCAAGCCCCAGCTATAAATGCCTGAGGCTACTGAGCCATTATTTAAGAAATAATATTTATGTATTAATGTATTCACTTAGCGTGCACCAGATGAATACATTCATATCTGATCTTCTAATGTATGAATGGAATGACTTTCTATGTCATTTTGCATGCGTGATGGATTGAGAAAGGAACCGGAGGTGGTATACCCCCCTCTCCAGATGGCTGGGTTGACTGGTCATGACGACTGATCATTAGTCCGATACCTGGTGGCACAGGCTTTAGTCAGAAATGTGGAAACAGTCAGGGTGCTTTTACTTATTGCTTCGAGACAAAAATTGAGATAAGGGATGCTAAAGAGTGAAGAAGGGTCTGGGGTGCATTTATTTATGTCTAAGAGATAAAACTGAGAAAAGGGGAAATCAAGAGTGAGATAGAATAATGGGATTCAGGGTTTCCATGAGTGGACAATATATTTAAAAGACATATTGTCTTGGAAAAGAACTTAAAGTGAATCTCAAGTGTTTATGAATAGAACTCAAATGCTCATACAATGTTTACAAACGTCTTCAAGCTTCTGGGGACTAAACAAAGTACTTGAATAAAAAATACTGTTGCAAATTCAATAACTGTATAAAATGGAACAATGACGCCATGATGGTGTAGTGGGTAGCACGTCCGCCTCACAGCAAGAAGGTCCTGGGGTTTGTGTGTGTGTGTGTGTGTGTGTGTGTGTGTGTGTGTGTGACAGGTCATCTGTGTGTTCACCCTGGCAAGGACCGGCAAGCTATATAAGATGTATCCTGCTTTCATCCAGAATCAGCTGAGATAGGCTCTGGCCTCCCTCCCCCCTGACCTTAGTAGGATTAAATTTGGAAAAATTACAAAACAAAAACACCAAACTGGCTATAATTCATTACCTCTAGTTATTTTTATACATGAACCATGATAGTGTCTGTAGCCACAGATCTTCAGTTGTGTCTTATCCAGTCATATGCATTTATGTGAAGGCAGCGCATTAGGTCAGCGTCTAACCACAGGCCTAGACACATTGGCTCAGAAAAGGAAGAGTTTTAGACTTTCTTCAAATTCTCTGATCATTAAATGTATATATTCTGTAAAACTTGTTGCTAGTCATACATATGCTGGAGTACTCTCTCACTCGGAATTCACGCTCCTGACTTTGGGTTGATGATGCACCTTTTTTTAAAGTTTTTTTAAGAAACAGCCAACAATAACATATCTTCTGTACACATCTCATGCTCTTCGGTAAAAGGCATGTTGGGCGTTTCCATAGCAACCACCCACTTTTTCTCCACGTGTGCTATGTAAGCCTGTGCTGAGCGTTTCCTCAGCCGCTATCGACCCAAGCCTCTGTACCCGAGCTATTAGAGTGGATCTCCCTCATCTCTTCTTGAGGCTAAACAGCATCCCCAAAGGCCAAAGTAGTGATTAGACTTATTACTGTTTGATATCTGCAGTACTGTGGTAATTTCATATGGATTGAATTGATGGGTCAGACTAGTCACAAAGTCTATCAAAGTGATCAAGGGTACGAAATCAAATAAAATACTCATATTGTTCCCTAACTGTCACGTTTTGCTCTTCTCCAGCCTACAAGATTCCATTGATATGGGAATAGCCTTTAAAAGAAGAACAGCGGATATCTGAAGGCATTTCAGATGCTGAGAGATTTGAATGGTCAAGATGTCAGTTGAGTACGTGCCAGAAATTTGAATGCTTGAAGTTAAGAACAAGTGTGCAATCAAGCCTTACTGCTCAGTACATATCATTTTCATGTTTTAAGGGGAGCATGGTGGCGTAGTGGTGAGCCTGTCTGACTCACACGAGGCTAATTGGTTGGTCCTAATTTTCTCGAGGTGTGAGTGTAAATGGTTATGTCTGTTTCCCTGCGATGGATTAACGAGCTGTTCAGGGTGGACCGGCCTTCAACCAGAGTCACCTGAAATAGTCTCCAGCCTCCGCGTGACCCTAACACAATTCAACAGTTTGGCAAATTAATGAATGTAATTAATTTTGTGTTATTTAAAAAAGAGCATTTGACATCCTTCTTCTTCAGGCTTGGGTTTCTTTTTAAGTTTGTGCAACCATGTATATGGTTTTTTTTTTATGCAAACTTAATTTAGGTTTTTTTTTTTGGTGGTTTTTTTGGAGATTTTCACCTCTTTTGCTATTGTGTTCCCTCATTAATTTCTTCCATCACTCACTGCTAATATGGCCGTAATGAGGAATTCTGGCATCGAGGCGATGAGAACTTTTAAGGCCTGTTACTTCTGTTCTGTGGAGAGATCTATCAGACTGGTCTGCCCTTTAAAATCCATCATATAGCACAGACCAGCAGAGCTACACACCCATCCATCTCTCTTGCTATTATACAGTGATGACATTAACAAGAAGCCGAGCAAGTTCGAACCTGTGCTACTGGGGCTGAGTTCTTTTTTAATCACAAATGAAGCATTTTTCTAAACTTTGCCCTAATTACAGTCTTCGAGCGATGGTATGTATCTTTGGCACGCTCATGAAATGGACAACTTATAGACATGAGTGTAGGTGACGGTGTGATTTGACAAAGAGGATCTTAATGAGGGCTCTGTCTGTTTTGTCCATGACTCGGCGAATCGCAGGATTTAATGAAATGATCTTATGTTGAGTCAGTCCAAGCGGAGTAGTAGTTCACCTCACAGCAAGAAGGTCATTGGTCCGAGTCCTGGTCGCAGGCGTCTCAGTGTGGAGTATGCATATTCTCACTGTGCTTGTATGGGTTTCCTCAGGGCACCCCGGTTTCCTCCAAAAAGTGTAAAGACATGCACATTAATTGGTTTATTGGCTGTTCCAAGTTGCACTTCAGTGTGAGTGTGAGTTTGAATTGTTGTGTGTATCGGTCCTGCATTAGTCTGGCGAGCTGTTCAGGGAGTGCCCCGCCTTCGCCTAGTGTTGGCTGAGATAGGCACCAATCTCCCTGCGGTCCTAGTACAATTACACGGTTCGACAAATGGGTGAGTGAGAGTGATTCACTCAGACATCTTCTAGTAGCCTTGATTAACTGTTGGAGCCACACGTATGAGTTCGTGTTCATAAGTTCTTAAGACATCTCTGGGTTTTTGTTTAATGTATTAGATGCTCTAATGCTTTGTATCATATTGAATTGTTTCTGGTCGGCCGAAGCTGAAGGAATGTCTTTTCATCATGTTGTTGTTGTTGTTGTTGTTGTTGTTGTTGTTTTTTGCAGGCCAGAGGTGATGAAACAAGCCTTTATCTTTTTTCTTCATTAATGAAAACTATAAACACTTTGTATTCGGATGAGCTCCAGTTTTAATGGAGTGATAAGAGATTTAATTGACTTGCATAGAGAGTAGAAGGAAGGCGTTGATAATTATGACTTCACAGAAATGATCTTGCTGCAGTATTAAGTGAGTCTTTTCCTCAGCATTGTTAAAGAGGAGCAACTCTTCATTTCCATTCGACCTGTGCAACCTGAGGGATTTAGAGGGGGGGGGGGGGTTAGGTAGCTAAATGGATGTCCTTTTCGTCAGCTACAGTTAGAATATTCATTACTTAGGGTATCACATAGCGTCCAGATTTCTGTGGGACCTTCCGCTGGATGAAAGATCTTGGTCCCGGCAGCAATACTGTGATCTGGGCACTGAGATCTGTGGCTCTGAAGACAACCAAGCTAAGCTCCCACCTTACTGTTTGGTCAGTTCATGACACCATTTACAAAGACTGAATTCAATTTCGTGAAGCGGAAATGTGAGGTTTATGTTTTCTGACAGTCTTTGATATGACAAACATGGTGGATGGTATAAAAATCAGGTCCGTTGAAGCGGAAAGTTAAATAAAAAGGAGTAGTAACAGATTCCTAAGAAGAGATTTTCTAGTGCACAGCACTATGTAATGCTTCACTGCAGATGAAGACATTTAAACCCCTTTTATATACAAGCCTGTTCAATACAGGAACGGGGCGCCTTTATTCCGCCTCACCATTCAATGTAAAAGGTCCGAATACGGAATAGGGGGTCATTTTTTTCCACCTCTGAGTCGCAATGATTGGTAGTAACAGAGCCGGGATCGATGTCCATGTAAAAGGTACAGCCGGGATTGTGGAACAGGGGTGTGATGTTTTTGACATCAGCGTTCTGCTTTCCGAGACCACTGCAAATTGAAACATCTCTGCCTACAGCGTTTAAGGTCTGTGTACTTTCCCACCTCGATTCGCTTCCTGCTTCTCTTCAATTTGCCCTTCAACACATTATATTTCATAGTATGTTATATTTCACTATAGATGCTGATGCCCCATTAGGTTATATGTCACGACAGTGGTGGTGAAATGCTGAAATGCTATGTAGGTATGACAAACTGAGATATTCATATATTTTGGAAAGAGAATGTAATATGCTTTAAAATGAGGTATAACACATAATTATAAGATGAAAATTGACTCGATGTAGATGTATTGTTTAAGTAACTAACTGAATATTAGTATGGACATGAGTCTGTTTTAAGGCTGACAGACTTTGGTTTTTTAACACTTATTCATTGCATTTTTATGATGAGTAGAGTGTTTTTTTTAACACCCCAAGTTTACCCCTGAGCACCTGGAGTGATGGGGAAATATCCCCATTTATTCATGAATAAAACAGGCCCATATCTGTGTTCCCCTGTACCTATGTTCCTCAGTCTTAATGTTCCCTAGGAACCCTATCCTTAACCCTAGCACTAGCCCTAACTCTAACCCTAATATTCCACTTTTTGTTACTTTGATGAGTAATGAGTTTGATTTTGTTTCATCATACTTCTTTTACAATATGGATGAAATCTTTGTAGCTTACTTCTATAAAGTACAGAATGCAATGGAAGATCCATTAATTTTATAATAACATAGGGTCTGGGGAATATAGGGACTGGGGAACACGGGTACTGGGGATCATAGGGACTGGGAAACATCAGGTCTGTGGAACATAGGGACTGGGGATGGGGCTGAATCCAATAAAACATTCATAACTTTCTTCTTAATTAACATATTTTAGCAATTGTGCTGTCATTTCCTTTTTTTAACAGCATGCTGTGTCATAGTGTGTCATTTTCAAAATTTTAAATTTTGATTTTTTTGTTGTTGTTGTTGTTGCATAACCATGCTACGTAAAAACACACACTGGTGCGGTTTTATTTACAGCAGTGATATAGGACCTATGTGTAAAAAGGCTTTTATTCTATTTCTTTAGACCAGGTTTTGTATGGGATTAGTTCCCTTTAAGAGAAATTTAGATTTTAACAGATGAATTTCTGTTAATTTTCACTCAAATTCCAACATAAACCCCAATGCTTTTGTGGCTTAAAGTTACAGTTGATGTTCAGGCTGTATACACAAAACTTTATATTGTTTAAAATTGCTAACCCTTCCCGTTCCACTGTGGCCCTTCCAGAGCCACGCCTCTCCCAGATGAACGCATATAACGAGGCACGGACACATACAGAGCATTTGATTTCAACATTTGTTTGGATCGAAACAGCTGATTGGTTGGTCTTTGTTCAGTTGACAGATTGTTCCCGGATCTTTTACAGATCTCATTATACATCGCTAATGGTTTCTAAACACTATTTTAACCAAAACAACAGTGTGTGAGATCAACAGTGTATGAGTATGAGTGTGTATACTGCTAGAAAGTTATCAACCGACCCTTTAAAATGGTGGCTGGCTATAAGGCGGACACCAGGTTCTTAGTGACATTGCCTTAGTTTATATTTATGACTCCTTTTTTCCTTATTTGAATTATTACCTGTAATGTTTAGTCCTCTTTTTAATTCTTCCCATTTTCCTTGTTGGCTCTTTCCCTCAATAAGAAATGCATTTGCTACAAACACCTACATAAGACGAAACAAAGACAAGAGTGAAATGCTATCATGTAATATTTAAGGCTATTAATAATTTAAAGTAAATCAAACATCTTTCAGAGTTTATATACGTATGTTCACACACCGATCACATTATTAGGAATAGTTTTACAGCTTGTGTACTCTATACAGTATTCATTCATTCATTTTCTGAACCGCTTAATCCTACTCCATACAGTATTTATTTTAGAACTATACAGCTACATACTCTGTCACATAGCTGAAAAAAACGCAGACATGCAAAAAAACGTCACTGTTAGAACTGAATTACAACTATATAAGGCTTTTTAAAGTCTGTATAAAATCTTGGCTGCAGCGGGGAGCTTGTGAAGCAGATGGAGAATTAATATCCCCTGTTGCAGTCATAACTTCATGTTCTATGTACAGTAGTGAGTAAAATGACCACACATAGCATTATAGGATTTCATTTTGTAATCTTTCAACCGCATGTTGTTTTATTTATCCTCGATCGAAGCAGGATATGAAGTTAAGGTAGTCGACACAGCCATGCATTGCCTCGGGTTCTGTCAGAACTGTGATCTTTCAGCGCTGTCATTGTACTCACACCTTACAGCGCACACACAGATGGCCTGCTGACTGCTTGAATTTGTGTGCATGTGTGTGTGTGAGAGAGAAGCCTGTGTGAACCTCTGCATCCTTTAGCCTTGGCTGAGGCGTCCAGTCGTGTGGGATAATCAGATTAGGGAGGTGAGGAGAAAAACTGCCATTATTTCCACTTTGCCAACAACAACGGCAGGTCATGCATTGGTAGGAAAAAGGGGGAGTGTGTGTGTGTGTGTGTGTGTGTGAGTGAGTGAGTGTGAGTGTGAGTGTGTGTGTGTGCGTGCGCGTGCTAGCAGAGTCTCTCTAATCTAAATGGGCTGTGTTCCTGAGCTCAGCTGATGGAGTCCAAAGTAGCAATGCTGCATTACACCACAGCAGTGGTTTCCGGCTGCGTATCCGTGGCGACAGCACAAAGCTTGTGCAGGGCACATCTGGCCTGGGCGGGCGCTGCCTGGCTCAGCATGGCAACAGCATCACCCAGACACACAGCCTCTCATCAGGAAGCCTGGAGCAAAACTTGGACACACACACACACACACACACACACACACACACACACACACACACACACACACACACACACACACACACA
>JBCNYG010000014.1:9418663-9429003 GCA_039654305.1 Porochilus rendahli | reverse complement strand
AGACTCTCATCAGGAAGCCTGGAGCAAAACGTGGATACACACACACACACACACACACACACACACACACACACACACACACACACACAAATACACATACACACCTTTTATCCAATTACTTTGATGAATTTTGCATTACTAAAATAACAGTATGAAAATATTTTCATAAGTAGACAACCGAGTTTCACATTCTTGAGAATTCTCCTTTGAACATGTGGGTGTGTGAATGAGCGTGTGTAAAGATAGGAGTCTGTAAAAATATTAAGATGCAGTGGATGTGACAGCAACTAAAATCACTCTTTGTTTCATGTTGGCCACACATGTTGGCCATTTTCTAATAAAACACTCTACATAAATAAGATTCATCAGTATAGTTCCAGATTAAAGGGGCGCTCTTCGATTCTAATCCAGTGCAAGTGTTTCTCAAAGGCAGCGAATATCACTTCAAGATCTGGCTACTTTGAATTCTGGCACAGTATTGGCTCTTTAGAGAGGAAATACATATAATGGATCAGAGCGAACCACACAACACTTTTCAAGCCAATCAGCAATATGCAGTTGCTAATTGGCTGGAAGGGGGGATAGGGGTGTCGTTGGTAAGTCCAGTCCAATTTTTGATTTGTTTTGTTTTGCTAGATTTGTTTTGCTGATGATTTTGCATATCAACAGTTTTTCTGCAGAATTTTTTTAATCGTATCCAGTTCTTATCTGTCAGGTGTTGCCCCCCTTTCACATGCGACCACCTACAACCAGGGAGCGGCGTAAGCATGCACATGCCCCCTTCGCCACCTGCCTATTAACTGCTGCTGATGAGCACATGGAGGCTAACACACTTGGAGGGAAAGCGATATCCACCCCTTTGTGCGAATAAGCTCACAGAGGCTCATGGACTGTCCTGTGATCGCTGTGAGAGAGAGGAGCGCATGCCATCCCTCCTTCTCGTGAGAGCTTGGCCAATTAGCTACTATGGACTACTGGTTGCAGATGGCTGCATCAAAAACCTGGACACGAACTTGCGATCTCCAGGGTGATGGCTACTAGTAATGAAGTTTCCACCCACACAACCTCTCTGTCTGTTTCCAGCAATTCAAAACCTACTCATGTGTGTTTCATGGTTGGTTAGACTATTAAGTACAAAGAAGAATCTGACTTCTCCTAAATTTTGCATTCCACAATCACTCTGTGTGTCATTTAATGGGCGTAGCCTGCACTCGGAGGGAACGCCTCCATAGGATTGATATGGTTCTGGATTGAAATTCGGATTCTGCGAAAAAATTTCTGTAATGTAGTCTCATTATAAAATGAAAATAGTAATCACATATATGCTACTTATACACGGATTAGAGATGTCTGCTTGGAAATGCCGCACTATTCCTTTAGGCCATTTTCGCTGAGTGCCATTTCACTGAAATTTCTACGTCACTGAGGGTTGAGTAATCACTGAACATCTATTAATTCATGAAAACTGCATGACAGAATGATAAATATAGGCATTTGTCCTCTTTTCATTTATTCACTTTCCTTTTCTGACAACATTAGACTAGGCACTGATAAGCCTGAGACAGTGAAAACCTTGCGTCATGAATGACTAGCTGTCTGCTTGAAATAGGTGTCTGCCACCTAGTGGATGGATGATGAATTACGTTTTAAGGTAATGGTTGATTCAAATAACGTACAATAATCATATTCATTGAAACCTCCAGTCTGCCAAATAAAATAAGTTGTCAGGCCAGATTTTACCTATGGGCCTTAAGTTTGACTCCTGTGCTTTAGGTAAATCAGAACCTAATCTGAACACCACTATATTATTCCAGTATGTCGAAGGAATGACTATGGCTTCTGTAGTTTCAATGTTACTGTCATAGAATGATCCTTGAGATTACCATGACTATGTATATGCGTATTTCTAGCCATGCTATGCCTCGTCCTCCTGCTGTCCCAGTAAATCAGCTCTCTGCATTAGCTATCAAGTGCTCTGTAAAAGCCATTGTGTTTTTCTGGCAGCTATATGCAGCAGAAAAAAGGCCTTGATTTCACTGCATTATGTGTGTCATGTACTTCCCACATTTGCCTCAAATCACTATGGTTACAGCATCGACTGTGTGTGTGTGTGTGTGTGTGTGTGTGTAAATGTGTGAGTGTGTGTATTAACATAGGGTATGTCAAGCTTTCTGCTGTGTGTATATTCGAGGTGACGGATGAACAGTGTCGTGATCAGACATCTGGGAAGAATCCATAATTGAATTGCTTAACATATTTTAGATAAACGTTATTTCGTGTTGACCTGAATCTTTTTCTGCAGGCACATTTTTGGTAGAAGGAAAACGTGTTAAAGATAACAACAGATATACAAATTTTGGGGGGTGACATGGTGGCATAGGGCACACCTGCTTTTCACCGGAAAAAAGGTCCTGGGCTTGAATTCCGGGCTCGACTCGGGTGTTTGTGTGTGGAGTTGGAATGTTTCTTCCCGTGCTTGTATGGGTTCCCTCAGGGTACTCTGGTTTCCTCCCACAGTCTAAAGGCCAGCCATTAGGCTAATTTGCTGTTCCAAGTTGCCCATATGTGTGAGTGCAAATGTGAATGGGGGGGGTGTGTTGGCCCAGCAATGGAGTGGCAAGCTGTTCAGGGAGAACCCCGCCTTTGACCAGAAACAGGAAAGCCTTATCTTCATGTTCTTATGACTTTCCCATGCAGGGAAATTTATCAAAGCGCTGTGACCGTTAGAAAGTAGTTAGCTCATCCTTCCCAGAAGCCTCTGTTCTAAAGTAGCAAGTTACCATTTTTGTTGCCACTGATATTGTGTTATGTTCAAGATATATATTATTATAGTCATATTTGAAATTCTTCCAATTCGACTGATCCATTTTGGGGCGGCATGGTGGCGTAGCAGTTAGCATGTCCGCCCAAGGGCAAAAAGGTCCAAGAGTTTGCATGTTCTTGGAAGCTGCTTGTGTGGGTTTCCTCCATGTACTATGGTTTCCTCCTGCAGTCCAAAAACATGCACATTAGGCTAACTGGCTGTTTTAAATGACTCCTTAGTGTGATTGTGAATATTTTTGTGTATGTGTGGCCCTGCAATGGTATGGCAAGCTGTCCAGGGTGTACCCTGCCTTTGCCTAGTGCTGGCTGAGATAGGCTGCAGCCTCCCTGTGACCCTAGTAGCAGTGAGCAGTTTGGCAAGTGAGTGAGTGAGTAAATAAGTGATCTATTTTGTTTTCGTACGATAGTTCCATTGTAATGGACCCCAACTGGCTATAGCTTTCTCACACTGGAAGTACATTTTTGTGTTTAAATTCTGACACGGTTATGAAGTTCAAGAGGGGCTTTGGAGGGGTCTTAGACAGTGATTTCGAAGATGTTTGGCTGTATTGCCCTCATTTGGAGAGCTAGCTGAGTAGCAGTCACATGCGTTCAAAAAACAGTGACCTGTATGGTTAAAAAACAAACACAAACAAACCCAAACTGGATTTTGGATAGGGTGTGCTGGCCTCTTTAAAATGTAGTTACTATTCATATTACAGGTGGAACTACTGTCTGTGTCGTGTAGTTATACAGAAAACTATACATACCATGTGATGTGTTAAACTTAAGAATTCATCCACGCTCACTCACTCGTTCCTTAGCCAAACCTTTTAATCCTGCTGTTAGTGTTGCGGGGAGGCTGGTGCCTATCTCAGCCGACACTGGGCGAAGGGGTTCTCGCTCCATTTACACTCACTCTCACACCTAGGGGCAATTGGGAACAGCCAATTAGCCTAATGTGCATGACACTGGACTATGGGAGGAAACCTCAGTACCCGGAGAACCACCCGAGCCTGGGAGTTGAACCCAGGTCCTTCGTGCTGTGAGGCGACATGCTAACCATCCTGCCTATTCAGCCGTGCTCAGAAGTGTGCAAATTCCTTGTTTCTTATAAACCTTTTTCCAAAATACAGACACAAGGGTCATATAAATGTTTTTGCAAACAAAGTTTGCATACTTATTTGAAGCAAATATCAGTGGGACGCAAGATCTGAATGATTTGAATGTGGTTGTCTTGGAATGCCTCAATATTATGCAAACTTCAAGACTATTTGAACTGAGAAATTCTGACAGCTCTACTGTGTGTTTATCTAGAGGCTTTCAGAACGAGATGAGACAGAGTGGGTGTGTAAGTGTGGAGATTGAAAGTCCAGACAGGCGTGTTTCACCCTCATCTGTGTCTTCTGAGAGAATTACCCAGCACTTATACTATATCAGGCTCTACGCCGTAGGAGCTTGTTAGGGGGTTTTTGTTTATTTTTTTAGCTCCTCACTATTTTCTGTAGAGGAGGTGATGCTGATTATGTCATACTTCTTGCAGTAATGAGGTCAGGTTGGTTGCCATGTTGCATCTAACTTGTTATAAGCTTCATTCATTCATTCATTCATTCATTCATTCATTTTCTAAGCCGCTTAATCCTAATTAGGGTGGCGGGGAAGCTGGTCTCAGCTGACTCTGGGCGAGGGCGGAGTACACCTTGAATAGCTTGCCAGACCATTGCTGGGCTAACACATATATAACCATTCACACACACATATATTTTGGAACAGCCATTTAGTCTACTGTGTTTTTGGACTGTGGAAGGAGTGAGAGTGAGAATACCTGGAGGAAACCCATGCAAGCAAGGGGAGAACATGAAAATTCCACACAGAAACACCCCGAACCCAGGACCTTCTTGTTGTGAGCTGGATGTGCTAACCACTGCGCCACCATGCCGCCCACATTGGTTTATTCATTCATACATTCAATCTCTGAACCGCTTATTCCTAATTAAGGTCACAGGGAGGCTGGCACCCATCTCAGCCGACTCTAGGCGAGGGAGGGGTACTGGACAGCTCGCCAGGCCATTGCAGGGCCATCAGTCACACATCCATTTGCACTCGCACTCACACTCGCACTCACACCTAGGGGTGATTTGGAACAGCCAATTAACTTACTGTGCATGTTTTTGGACTGTGGGAAGAAACCGGAGTACCCGGAGGAAACCCACGCAAGCACAGGAAGAACAACTCCACACAGAAACGCCCGAGCTGGGAATCAAACCCAGAACCTTCTTGCTGTGAGGCGGACGTGCCAACCACTACGCCACCGTGCCGCCCCTACATTGGTTCATATAAAATTTCTATATATTATTATATGGGCTATAATAAGTAACTACTACTACTACTACTAGACAAATGGTCTGGATGTCCTAAAATCTTCATGGACATCTGTTATGAGACGCTGAGTAAATCTGTGAAAGCCGGTCATGTTGCCCTTCAGCTAAGGGTCACAACAGATGAGGGGGGTCAGAGATTAGAGTCCTGACTTGAACAGATGGCTGTCGGGGTATGAAGACAGTCAAGCCCACTAATACATGACTGCACCTCTGATATCTTGGACACATACACACACAGAGCCCAAACCAAACCTGTTTGAAAAGGTTCACATGCATTCATGCATACACACGGATGTATTTGCACATAAATTGAGTGATAAATCACGTCCTGTAGTCAATGAGTAGGCGCACTCGACTGTAAACCCGCTTTTTTCTGCTGTGTGTCCCACTGAGCGACGTGCACATTCAGACACACAGCAGACGCTACGGATTGGTCGGGGTCTCCGTGCCAGCGGATCAGGGCCAGAAACATTCAAGGGCGCAGGGCTGCATGATGTGCGTGGCAGGGAGAGAAGCATCAATAGCACACATAGCCTCTGGCGGCAGACTGAAGATTACTGTATCACAGTACAGCAGCTGACCACAGAAGAAATTTAAGCCTTAAGCATCCGCTAATTATGAACATTAACCGGTTCCACCCCTACAGCTTTAGAAACAATTTGCTTACATGGTAAATACTAAGCATTGTGTATCTGTAGTAAGAGCAACGTCTTCAAGACTTTCCTGTGATGGAAAATTTACTGACGATTGCAAAGTACTCCTGTTAAAGAAAGATCCCAATGATTCGAAGACTAAACGTTTTTAAATGAGATTAAAGTGTTAATCAGCTTATTATTAGCCTTATAATATTTGGCACGTCTGCCAGACAAGTCCCTGAGAATTAGCTGTTACTATAGAAACAATAACTATTATATACAGGAATGTACACCAACACAAGTATCTAATGAGTCAATAATGCTGGTCATCCATTCCAGTGAACTTCTTACTGGCAGTAAATCCATGAACCAATGTAGCTGAAAATAGGTTTGCTTGTCGCTTTCCCATTGCGGCAGTTCATTATAGTCATTATGGTAAATTTAAATTTCTGTTATAGTAGACCTACATAGATAAAATTTAAATATGCTGCTATGAAAAAAAGAAAGAAATTAAAAGACCACATTCAATAGAGATCACCATTAAAAGTCCCTGGATTCTGTTCATAGCTGTATATATTCAGGCGGCACGGTACTAACAGTGGTTCGTATGTCCGCCTCACAGCAAGAAGGCCTGTGTTCAATTTCTGGGCTCAGACATTTCTGTGTGGAGTTTGCATGTTCTCCCTGTGCTTGCATGGGTTTCCTCCAGGTACTCCGGTTTCCTCCCACAGTCCAAAAACATGCACAGTAGACTGATTGACTGTTCTAAATCATCATGTGTATGGCTGTGTGTGAGTTGGCCCTGCGATGACTTGACGAGCAGTCCAGGGTGTACCCCGCCCTCGCCCAGAGTCAGCTGAGACGGGGAATCAGGATTACTAGTTTAGAAAATGAATGATACCTTTAAATCTAAAAATACACATTCTTACCATTGGGCGGCATCGTGACGTTGTGGTTTTGCACATACACCTTAAAGCAAGAATGTCTTAGATCCGAGCCGCATGACTGGCGAAGATGTTACTGTGCGAAGCTTGCATACCTTCCAGATACTTGCATGGACTTGTGTAGACTTTAACATTTACATTTATGGCACTTGGCAGACTCACTTATCCAGGGCGACTTACATTTATCATTTTTGTACATCTGAGGGTTAAGGGCTTTGCTCAAGGCCCAACAGTGGCAGGTTGGTGGTACTGGAGCTTGAACTCTAAACGTTTGGATCAGTAAGTCAGAGCCTTAACCACTGAGCCCCACTTAACCGTTCACCTCTCACAGTCCAGAGTCACGCGCTTTATGCTAATTGTCTATTCTCGATTGCCCCTTTTTATATTCTTGTATGATATTCTCGAGTGTAAGTGGTTGTGTGTCAGTGTTGGCCATGCAATAGTCTGGGTAAAGCATTTGGAAAATGAAATGAAATATTTAAAAATAATAGATCAAATATTTAACAGGAGAGTCAGTTTTCACAGATTCACACTTTTGCTTGCTGGGTTCGGGTCATGCCAGGCCAAAGACTGGAGGTCTGCTCCTGGCAGCAGGCCCACTAAGTCACATTTGCTGGAAAAAAATAAGTCTAATTCTCAAAATAAATAAATAAATAAAGCCTTATTAACATCAAATGCTCACTCATCATCTCTCGCTCATTTGCCAAACTGCTTAATTTTTTTAGTGTGGGGAGACGCTGAGCCCATCTCAGCCGACACTGTGTGAAGCTGGGGTACACCCTGAACTTCTCGCTAGACCATCGTAGGGCCATTATCAAATACTTTCATTCCAAATTTATTTTGGAATTTTCACACACGCCCTGCGATGGCCTGGCGAGCTGTCCAGGGTGTACCCCGCCCTCGCCCGGAGATGGGTGCCAGCCTCCCCGCGACCCTAATTAGAAATAAGCGGTTCGGAAAATGAATGAATGAATGAATGAATGAATTTTCACACACTGTGTGACTAAATGACTGGGTGTGTTCAAGGTCTTGTGCGGTGTTCTTGTTGTGCTCCTTGATTCATAGCTAAGCGCAACTTCGAGTACCCAGTTCACCTGGCAGGCTTTTTGGAGGAAACCAGAAAACCCAGAGCAAACCCAGATTGACATGGGAACATACGAAATTCAAAACAAACCAAACCGAGCTCACGAGTAATAAGGCAACCCTGGAGCTGTAAGGCAGTAATGTGACACTTCTTTTGCCATCTGATTCGCTCATAATGTAAAGCGGGCTAAAATACGAGAGCAGATGTAAAGTGTGACTTAGTTCTCTAACAGGTTTGATGCCCGATGATGACGCTGCTTCCAACCATTTTTGGTTGCCGATCGATTAACCCAGCATTACTTTCGTGAATAAGGATTTCCTGCATAACAGATATGAATGATTATTTATTGAACATTGTGAGTGCTGCAATCCCGTAGAGCCTGACTTCAGCCAGTTTTGTTGCCCAGCTGAAATATCAGTCTTCACCTTGAATGTATGCTTCATTTCAGCTTCATCACTATTCAGTTCTATATATCTCCAACTCTGCGAATGATTGATGGCTTCTTTCCAATCATTAAAAGGGGCAACAAATGAGCCTGAATATTATTATTTCATATTCGAGCAGCGGTTAAAACCTCATTAACGGACTATTCAGTAATACTAGCTGCTTAAATGACTACAGATAAATGTCTTTCTTTGTGTGCCAGTCGCATTTTGTGCACATTCTGGAAACAGTTCAACTGATTCTGTGTGAAATGATTACCTTTGTCTTTCTATCTATGTGTTATTTATGAATCCCTGTGTTCTTTTCTACCTCATCCCCCCATCCAGGGTGTAGATCATGTGGCTGTCGCCTCATTCTTGGCCGCGCTTCAACTATAATCGAATGCTAATGGAGAACGGGTAACAATTACAGATTACGTCATCGCGATTTGCCTCCAGATTTGGATGTCATCCCACATTTCATGAAACCCGGATAAATGGCGTGAAAAAAAAAATCCTGTATCTCGGTCTTTCTTTGACTATCCCCCCACCCACCCCCAACTCTATCTCCAGCTCTCCCACCTCTCTTTTGTGTGTTTGGCAAGAGAGTGTGGCTGCATGTGACTCATAGTTGAGCAGGATTGTATTTTTAGCATCGATTCTTTTCTTCATCGTGCTGCTTCCTTCAGGGGGACAAAAACCCCCATAAAACAGTGAACATATAAATATATATGTCCATTATGGAGCATCATTTAATAACTGATAACTCAGCGCTAAATAAAGTATAATGTCCACCCACTTATAACAGAAAACACTGGGACAAAGGATACCTTCAAACAGACTGCTGATTTATTTGTCTTGGTTTGTCAGTTTGTCTCAAAGTGGAGACAAAAGGCTGAACGTGTTGATATGGTAGTCAAGAACTTTGAACTTTCCTTCTCGTTTTCTTCGCTGTGATCTTCTGAGGAGCCAGAAAGAGTTCTCTCTGCTTTTTTCTCTCCGCCTTCCCTCTATTGTTCCTTTAAACTCAGTTTCGGATTAGAGCAGATTAGCCGAGGCGCTGATTGCTGTGTGTGCTTTTGCCTCCCTTCCCCCATCACTCTTTGTCCTGCCATCGTGGGTATCTCCCCGAACAGAGTAAAAAACGCAGTGTAGATATATTTATGAACAAATGATCCAGGTTTTAAGCATAGATACACAACTAATCTACAAAAGGGAATTGAAATCTTTCTGTTATTTCTACTAACAGACTGTTTACTGTTTAATATTAATGTACAGCGAAGTCTAGAGGAAATCGCAACAGTTCTTAGTTTGTGAATCATACCATGTTTATAAAAACTGTAATTTAGCCTCATATTTTTAAGATATATACGAAATATTGTTTCCTTTATTCCATTACAACCCCGTTCCTTTGTTTAAAGCTGGATCGAAATTTCCCGGAGGGTTTTAATGTGTCAAACCGACAGCGAGTCAGCTTAAAGGTAATTACACAAAATGGTTGGCGTGGGAACAATAAAAACAGTGATGAAGTGATAATTGTGTATCAGTCCATCAGTAAAAAAGACTTCTCATTTTCTGTTTGGTGAGTGTGTGCTCATGCTTGAAGCTCTGTTGAGTGAGACATCAAACGTGCTTCAGGAAAAAAAAACATAGTTGTTCAACAATTAACTCCTTTACCTTTCTATAGACTGAGGCTTATTCATCATTAAACACAACAGAAACATCTAATGTTACTGCAAGTCAAGAGAAAAAATGTAAAAGATGGAAACCATCCCCAGTTCTGTAGCATTGCTCATTTTGTATACCTTTTTTGTTTTGTTATTCCGACAGAACAATATGAATGAGTATACAATACACATGAATAGTGAACTAATCAGATGAAAGCAAACATTATCCTGAGTGAATAATGCATGAATCATAATGACGAACACTCACGATTTGTCACGGTCAATTGGAGCAGGTGGCGTATCCTGTTGAAAATTGTAGAGCGTGTGTATAGTGTGTATATGTATATATATATGTATGTGTGTGTATGTATATATGTATATGTATATATATGTGTGTGTATGTGT
>JBCNYG010000014.1:9249282-9264502 GCA_039654305.1 Porochilus rendahli | reverse complement strand
GAATTGATACTCAAACCCAGGACCTTCTTGCTGTGAGGCGGACATGCTAACCTCGACGCCACTTTGCTGCCCACATACTGTTATATCCTTAGTTAATATACATCCAAATAAGTGTGAAAAATATCCTAAGATATTTTAAGGATGTGTGTGTGTGTGTGTGTGGGTGTGTGTGTGTCTGTGTGAGTTTGTTATCTAGACCCTGTGAGAGCCGTAATGCTCTGTGGCAGCTTGGTGACTGGGAGCCTCTATCCTTACTATTATGGTCTCTTGTCGTATGTGTGACAACAAAAATAAACACAATACAAGAAAACCTGAAATGATATGCAGTTATAAAGATTAGACATCCTGCATATTCATACTAATCTGATATGTAGAAAAGCACAGTCAACAAGCCACAAAATAGCATGGCTTTAATTTAATCTATAATTTAATCTACATTTAATAGCAGTTTGTGTTTGAACGAATCATTGACCTCAGATTGCAAGTCATCCAACATCTCCATGTGTTCTGGTTTCTCGTGTCAAACATTTGCCTCTTTTGTTCAGCCACAGAGACCTGAAGCCAGAAAACCTGCTGTTGGATGAGAAGAACAACATCAGAATAGCAGACTTTGGAATGGCTTCTCTGCAGGTTGGAGACAGTCTCTTGGAAACTAGCTGTGGGTGAGTCATACTTTAGTAGCAGCTCTCTGACTACCACTGGAGGTCTGTCTCCATGGCAAAGTAATCCACACATTTAGGGCTTCCTGGAGGCACATCACATGGAGAATATAATATAAAGACTTGGAATCATAATTATTTAAAATTTATGTGTAGATTTGTATAAACACCTGAATTTGAGATGCTAATGCTATACTCCCCCCCAGACCCCCCCCCCAAACCCTTTTACCTGAACTGAAGATTTCAAAGCAGCTTCAGAGGTTCTAAAATGTTGATGGTCACAGCGTTTCTCTTCATCACTATGACAAATGCAGTAGAAGTGCACTTTGTGTGCAATGCTAATATTTACAGTTAGATTTTTTTAACTTTTGTTAGCAATTAAGCAACGTATCCGAGGGAAATTATGGTATACATAGGGAAGTCAGAAGTGTGGAGACTGTGAGTGCCGCGAGGCATGTTGGGTAGTGGTGTGAAAACTGCATCAGTCCACTCACACTGACAGAGCCCCCCCATTAGCTACCTCCAGGAGTGACTTTCTTTCAAGGGCAACCTCAAGGTCTTGGTCCAGGCTTGTTAGGGTGTTGATGCTGAAACCCCTAGGCGAGCTTTTGCTCTAAGATGTCTCTAGTGAGAATCCAGCACTGCTCCTTCTTGTTGCTCACAGCAAGAAGGTACTGGGTTTGAGTTCTGGGTTTGGGTGTTTTTTGTGGGGAGTTTGCATGCTCTCTCCGTGCTCGCTTAAGTTCCCTCTGGGCTCCTCTGATTTCCTTCCACAATCCAAACACGTGCACATTATTCTAATTGGCTGTTCCAAATTGCCCCAGGTGTAAATGTGAGTGTGAAAATGGTTGTGTGTGTCTGTTGGCAAGCTGTTGAGGGTGTACCTCACCTTCACTCAGAGTCATCCCAGATTGGCTCCAGCCTCTCCTTGACCATAACAGGATTAATCGGTTCGGTAATGTTCTGGTGTGAGACCACTTGGGTAGACCAGGTGTCATGGTTTGGGCTGAACTCAGCAGCAGATGCAAAATCGAGCTTATTTTCATTGATGGTAACCTTGTACTCTCATTCATGATCCACAACTGCACTTTCATTGAGGAAATGATCTCGCATTAATGTCAGTTCAATTTTTTAGTCCAAAAACAATTTTATGTCCATGAATCTGTCTGTTGGACTTTGTTTAAGGGATTTCCCTGCCGTTGCCCTAAGTTATTCATAGGCTCCAGCCTCCCCGCTACCCTCAAAAAGAATATTCGGCAAATAAATTAATGAATGAAAATCACTGATTGAGTCCTCTTCCCTGAAACCTTCAGCCTGTGGACTCTTTTGCAGATTACTAGCTATAAAATGGTTCTTATCTGTGTGCATCATGAAGCCTGATATCCTGACCCGAGGTGCAATCTGACAGCACAGATAAGTAAAGGACAACAAATGCACAGGAGCTGTTTTGTTTATTTATTTATTTATTTATTTATTTATTTATTTAATTATTTATTTATTATATAAATAGACATTAAACTGACACTCTCTATATGATCCTGCATTGCCCTCTCTACTGTTTTATTTTTTAAAAATTGCTCATTATTCCATCACTGGCCATATTATCTCAATAAAACACTTGGCATAATAACTGAGCAAAACATATAAAAGGAGGAGAGATAATAAGTTGGTACTGCGCATGCTATAGAGTCCTCAGTGACTAAACCTTACTCCCGTTTTTTTTTTTTTTTTTTTCATATTACTGAGTGCTAGCGCTAGGAAAGTGTTGCGCTGGCACTAGCGTGCTGAAATTATTGATTGTCCCCTCATGGCTGCCTGGCCCATCTCTAAGCGCAGATATGACAGTTTTTAATTAAACGCATTCATCTTTAGCCTGCTCGTGTGCTCTCTGCTTGACACAAATGTATTCTGTTTACCACAGCTAATGGACTTGGGCTGAATATAAAATGGTGGCCATTTCACACATATACGCAGTGAAACGCAGTGCTTGTTTTACATAGTGTATTTTACGTCCCCTTTATTTGTGAATGAGACTAATTTCTCATTTGGTGGATCAACCCTATTTTTAATCCACTAAGCACCTCATAGCCGCTGTGCTAGATAGGGTAAGTGATTAGTGTTGTTATTATTATCAGGACAGACCAGTTAGCATGGTTTCTCAAGTTCTACTGTGATTATATTCTATTTATCATATTTGTGTCAGGTTTTAGCAAAGCTTTGGACTTAATGTGCTAAGGTAATCAATAGCAATGTGAACAAAGGCCTTCTTTCTCTCAGTGTGATACTACAGGGGATACATTTGCCATTTTTCTATTTGGCGCAAAGTGGCCAAAACCAGTTAAACTAATTCATTAATTTGCAGAACCACTAAATCCTACTAGGGTCACAGGAAGAAACATTTACATGTATAGCATTTGGCAGACACCCTTTTCCAGAAATACAACTGAGCACGTGAGGGTTAAGGGCCTTAAGGGTTAAGGGTTAAGAGTCAGTTAGCTTAATGGGCATGTCTTTGGACTGTGGAGTACCCGGAACCAAACCCACGCACAGGGAGAACATGCAAACTCCAAACAGAAACGGTCTTTCTGAGCCTTGGACTCGAACCCAAGCCCTTTTTACTGTGAGGTGAACGTGCTAACTAATACACCACCGTGCCACCCTAGGTTTACAAATAAGAATGCATTTTTTAAAATGTATTTTTTTATGTTTTAATCAGATATATTTTTAACATGATGCTATTTAAATAATCATAATAATTATGTGTTAAACTAAAATGGTGAGAGAAAGCTGATTTAAAAATAGCTAAAACTAAATGATCCATTCATTCATTTATTTTCTGAATTGCTTAATCCTAATTATGGTCGAGGGGAGGCTGGCACCCATTTTAGTCGACTCTGAACGAGGGCAGATTACGTCCTGGACAGCCAGGCCATCACAGTAAAGCTAAATAATAATATTTGTTACTGTCACATTCTTACATGTACACAAAGATAATGTACAGTATGTTTATCCATTTAATATTATTGGAATTATACTGTTTTCCTTAAGAATATAAAATATTATTCTATTATATTCTAGAAAAGAATGGATTAGTCTGATTTCCTACATGTCTTTTACATGACCTAAGCAGCCCAAATTCATTTTTTTTAACATATATTTGACACAGATCTGATTTATTATCGCTGTGTAAATTGTTTTAAGTCTGATTCAGACACTTTTCTAAGCGAACAGGTACAAATTCAGTATGTGGCCACATGACTGAAAGATCACCTGCACATACAGTATGTACACATCTATCATCATCACAGTGCCAGTAATACTGGAGCTGCAACACAGGCAAAAAAAATAATAAAATGTGCCATCTGGCCTTATCTCTCGTTCTCACTCTGATCGGAAATAGATGATGTGCTGCCAGAGTTCCAGAGCAAATAATCTTTTGCAATAAAAGCTTGTGATGCACTTTTTCCTCCATCGATTTTGAAAATGTGTGCACATGCACTTCTGTCCACACACATCAACTGCTGCACCTGAAATGAGGATAAATGGTAAGGTTGTCTGTATTTCTTATTTCTGAAGTTCACCTCAGGGCATGGTTGTAGTTAAGGCCAGTATTTTTTTGTCCTCTGGGAATGTATTGTTAAGAGAACTAGACTGTTGCTGTCAGTGCAGAAACATAATGCTGAAATGGTTTGTATTGTTATAATTATTTAATTGTGTCTTTGTTTAATATAGCAGACATTAGAACAGATTTGTACCATTCTTAAGAATGTACAATTATAAAGCATTTCGAAAGATAATGTGTGCAAATTTAATCAACCAGAGTGCACTATTCATGTCTGAACTGTTGTTTAAGTAAAGAATAAAACACTACAGCATGTTGTTATAGAAGCGTAATGATGCAGCCTGCCGTGGAGCACAGTTACTGTTAATTCCCAAAGTTGACTAAACATGTTATCATATACAGTAGTTACAGTTAATGTTCTGAAACACTGTGTTCATTTTTTTAAATGAATTACATTATAGCAGCTATAAACAGCCATTCCATCACCAGCCTCTCTTTTTGTGTGTATAAAGAAAAAAACCCAGTCTAATCTGAAATAAATCTGAAAAAACAAAGCACTGACACTGGAGACTCCTTCCATAAATGTTAAATAAATATCTCAATGTAATGTCCTCTGACAATGATTATATCTTTTTCTGTAAAATTACTGCAGTATTTAAGCCTGTGTTCTAGCAGTAGTAGTAGATTATATGATGTATGTGAGTGCGTGTGTGGGTGTGTGCGTGCGCTCTGGACCTTTTGAATGACAGCTGGAGTTATTGTTGGAACCGTACTTGTCAAGAAAGCAAATTAACCCCTAATGGCCAGCCAGCTTGGAGTATATAAAGGCAATGTGGTATAATGCAACTTCAGCTTCTAGGAATATGGACTGGTGAACTGTTCAGGGTGTAGTCCACCTTTGCCCAGAGTTGGCCGAGATATTGGCTTCAGCCTCTCTGTGACCCTAATAGAATTAAGCAGTTCATCAAATAAATGAATGAATAAAATAACTGAATATTTCATATGACTCTTTTTTTCCCAATATGCCCTATTAAGCCTTAAAATATTGTTTAATCGATAATTAAATTTAATTATCTGTATTTTAATGCTATTTAAATGTTGATACACAGTAGTAGGCTAATACTTATATTCTAAGATAACTGACAGTAATATTTAGTTGCCAGGACAGAATATATTACCTTTCTATGCATTCACTGAGTAATAATAATGATATGATAATAGACAGAATATTTCCCTTCAAATAAGATGCCAATGCCACAGCTGTATGGCTGCGTTTATGAAAAATCCTGATTTAATTAGGATGTTTTTTGACAAGCCACTGTTTGTCTGCTGCAAATTGGTTTCATTTGCATGCATTTGCATAATGCTGTAAGACATTTGCAAACAGGTATCCCCTGTTTACAAAGGAAGCTCTTTGACATCCTTCCATCGATGATAGCTCCATCTGACAGCTCTGTCAAGCATCTGAACCGTTTGGGTCATTACTTATAAATATGTTAAACAATTTTGACAGTTATTGGGCTGTAGTTTTACAGACCTCTAGCAGGAAGTCATTAAAATCTAATGTTACATTATTGGATCATTCAGCAGTGTCAGTGGAAGGGCAGTGGAGTGGCGGGCAGTGAGCCAGCACCCCAGCCAAACATAATAATATCACAACGATATCTTATAATATGTTACCTTTGCAATTTATTATATAGTCTTAATGAATATTGTAAATATTGTATATAATTAAAGCAATTCAGCAATGGCCGCCCTTAAGCAGATTTTGTTCATCCTAGTATGGCTGGCCATAAAGCTAGTGGTTGCCTAGTAAATATATGACTAGCAAAATGTGAAAATCACTCACTCGTTTGCTGAATCATTTAATCCTATTAGGGTCACTGGGAGTCTATCTCAGCTGACACTGAGTGAAGGCAGGGTATACCCTGAATAGCCAAACCATCACAGGGCCAACAAACAAACACACGATTTACACTCTCATTCACAACCGGGTCAATTTGGGGAAGCCAATTAGCCTAATGTGCATGTTTTTGGAGTGTGAGAGGAAGGTGGAGTACCGGAATAAACTCACAAAAAGAATACAAAACAACATATAATTTTGTAATAAGTTTTTTTCTTCTTTTATTCTCATGCTATTGGCTTTTGATAGTGCCCGCTGTTCCAGTTTTTTACAGGGTATAGAAGAGTCAAATTTAGTTTGCAATATAACCTCAAACAGAATATTAATGCATGAAGAAATCATTTTTCACAGACTTCAACAACCTGTGGGGAATATCTAACCTCAAGCAAATATTACTGTAGTAATGTTAAGTCATTATGTGAGCACATGCTGAATAGCCATAATCATGACAAACTATTTTAATTATGAAAACCAGATTAATTTTAGTGCAAGATACTTTATTTTCATCCTGCGATTGCCTGGCGAGCTGTCCAGGGTGTACTCTGCCCTCTCCCCGAGTCAGCTGAGATGGGCACCAGCCTCCGTGTAACCCGAATTAGGATATTTTAGGATTAGGGCTCATACATATCATTAACAAAAACAGATATTCAATCGAAGTCATGTACAGATTATTTGAAGAAGAAACAGCAATCTGGAACATTGGCAAATTTGTTAGGCACTGTAATACGGACTTGTATTAAATGAAGGGGAATTGTTCACAGAATTCTAAAAATTCAGTTTAGGCCTTAAGGTTTGCACATCTACAATATTTTAAATTAAGTAAACAAGTGTTTCCTTATAAGGCCACATTGAAAGACATGTGGCAGAGTCCTATATCAAATGTGGAAGGAAGACAAATGGAGTGCATGGGTGGCGTTACATGCGGCACCATGCATGTGCAGTGCGTTCACAGTACCTAGGGAAGTCCATGTAGCTACCTCGTACTGATAAGTGTAGGACATGTGTGCACAATGTTTTCTCAACCCTGTAGATATTTCAGCTTGTCCATGTTTTAGCAGGTTTTATCATGTTTGCATGTATTTTACACATTAAAATCTTTAGCAAACAAGCGCTTAATAATTCTAAACTCAATGCAGTCTGACATGTCTATATATTTAAAGCCTTTTACTCATCCGTCCTTTTCTTTTTCAGATCTCCTCACTATGCCTGCCCAGAGGTGATTAGGGTAAGTGTACTCTCAGTGCCATTTCTTCTAATGTAGCTCTCAGACCCGCCTGCCCTCCAACCATCTCTCTCTTTCTCTCTCTCTCTCTCTCTCTCTCTCTCTCTCTCTCTCTCTCTCTTTCTGACAGGGGGAGAAGTATGATGGCAGGAAAGCAGATGTTTGGAGCTGTGGGGTCATCCTGTTTGCACTTTTAGTGGTAAGTGGGTGTTTACCATGCTTCATGCTTCTCTGGCAGCTCGGAAGTTATCTCAAAGTCTTCTTACTCTGGTAAAAGGTCTTAATTAATAAAAGAAAGATGCACTCTGATGTCAGCAGGCAATGGAGATCTGTATAAGGATATCCCCTCTGATTAAATTAATGATCCATATAAATGAATGTTTCCATTTCCTTCTATTCATGTGGGTGTTTATGGCCCAGAAAAACAGATTTTTTATTTATTTATTTTTTTACAGACACAGTGCATAATTTGGAACCGTTCTGCACATTTTTGGCACAAAAAAAAATTGTATACAGCTCAGACACTACAAGGCTGTTGGTCTGACACTGTTAAAGATTAGAGGCAGATAATTCAGTTTCCATGACGACAGTTCAAGCAACTCTACTCGTTCTTTGTTGAAAGAAAATGGGGTGTTTGGTGGCATAGTGGCACAGAAGGTAAGAAGTGTGCAGTCCGTCCAGATAGGCTCCCTATTAGGAGCCCTATTAGGATGAAGTGGTTTGGTGAATTAATAAATGAATGTCCTTCGACATAATGAAGAATGCTCAGTATGTCCTGCTTTGCATCATCTACTTGCGCATGAAGGGCCCAGATTTTCTCTTTAATGCGTCTGAAAACCAATTTTTCCCTGTTGCACCAAGGCACTGAAATTGGCTGCGCTGGCCTTGTCCTGTTGTAGGTGGTGTTTCTCAGTTGGTTCCTTCAGTGGGAGCCATCTTTGGTCCCCTTGGCTGGAAGGGGAGGGATGACCAGCATGTTTTCAGTTAGCTGGATAAAAACTCAAACTTTCAAACTCAAACTCTTTCTTTTTTATTGTCATTCATCCATATACAGACCATCTAGTAGAAAAAATAGTGGCAGTTATTGTGAGCTCCAGATGCCGTAGACTATAACAGTAACGATAAACACTAAGGTTGTAAACTAAACAATAATTTAAAGGCTAACAAAAAACTAGAACAAACAAGAGCATGGCTTGTAGAGCAGCAGGGTAAAGATTATGGGAAAAAAGGATAATGAGGTATATAATCATAGTGGGGCAAGATACGAAAAAAGGTGCAATATGTTAGTCTGATGTAAAGGGCAGATACAGGATGGATAGATTTGAAAAAGTATAAAAGTTTAAAATTAAGTTGCTGGTACAGTGTTAGGTTCTCCAAAATATACAACATAAAGTATGTGTGCATAGTCCAGTGTGAGTAACCACTGTGAGTTAGTGTGTGTCTGTATGTGTGTGGTTGGCCGATTATGAGTGTGTGTGTGTGAGTTCAGGGCTCTGACAGCTTGTGGGAAGAAGCTCTTGATGAACCTTTCGGTGCTTCGGAATTTCCTGCCTGATGAGAGGAGGTCAAACAGTCTGTAAGAAGGGTTATCACAGAGGCACTGCATAGACAGTGCATGTGGAACAGCTCCAGGAAGGAGGGGAGAGAGCTCCCAATGAATCATTTAGCTGTTCTCATGACGCGTTAGAGGGTCTTGTGATCCTGTGCACAGCAATTCCCACATCACAAGGTGATGCAGCTCGACGGGACGCTCTCCACGGTGCTTCTGTAGAGGGTGTGGAGGACTGGTGGTGGATGGCTGGCTCTCTTCAGTCTCTACAGGAAGTGAAGATGTTGTTGTGCTGTTTTTACAGCAGAGCTGGTGTTGGTGGTTTAGGTTAGGGAATTTTTTTTTTGAGAGGTGAGAACAAAACAAACAATCATAGTCAAATGTTGCAACCGTATTTCTGGTAATTGCAAAACAAGCTGTGTTTGATTTGAGAAACCACCACCCTGTCGTAATCCATGCATGAAGTGCATAGTGTACTATTGGAAGTATGCTAATATGGGTGCATTCCAAAACACTTGAATCGCATCCTTGTTTTCCTCAACTGCATCTCACCCTTGCATCCTAGTCGAGCCCACTCAGGAAACAATATGCAGGCGTGAAATCGAGGAAGGATATTTTAGGAAAATTGAGACGTCATTTCCACTGAAGCATCACGCAGATCCTTGAGCAAGGATTAGAGAATTGGGACAGCCGGCAAAGATGGTAGAATAGATGGTGGAATTTTCAGTTCAAGTTAGGATTGAGGACTGAGGAAATGACAAAAAAGGGTTTGGGATGTTCCTTTGTGTAAATTATCATATTTCTACAATTGCAAATGAACTTTACTGTTATCTACTGGTTTATAAAATGTGTAGCATGCAGTATTTTACAATGCTAGTAAAAATAACAATACGTTTGTGGATACGCCTAGTCACTTGGATCTGCTCCAAAATTTAATAGGTTCTTCCTTGACTCATTGTTCACGATTGCACCAAGTTTCTGGGAAATGAGATTGGTAGGTTTTGCTCAGTCCCTTTTACAGACAGACAAACAAACTGCACTGATATCATTGCTTCCTTTGCAGGTCATGTAGTATTCATATATCCTATTCTAAGAGATGAGCACTATGTGTACAATGTCAATATTTAATTTTTTGTGTGTGTTGTTTTGTTAATAAAGGCTTTAGGTCACTACATCGTTTTTCTTTGACACTTTATATCTTGTAGGCTGTGTTGCGCACAAAGAAGGTGCTCCACCTTTATTACAAATCTCATTGATTGCCACTATATTTGCATTTTGTTCATTATACATATATCCACCTCTCAAAATAATCAGTCTTCTCTCAAAACAAAGCACTATGTCTCTCAACAAGAGTGTGTCCCTGTAAGTTTTTTCATTGGAGAGGGAATTGCTTTGTTAACCACCCCCCCACCCACCACCACTACCACCCCTCCAGTCATCTGCGTTTTGTTTTAGTGACAGTGGCCGCCAGCTTTTGTCTGATTACATCATCCGTTACACAGGCCTGGCGCCTGTCACATCTTTGTGTCACTTACATCATTGACAAGCAGCCGACAAGCAGCCGGCTCTGTTGGGTCAGGGGTTATTCTAAAATAAAGAAAATATAGTCAGCTCAGCATGAAATGAAGCTAATTGTCTGTGAGTCTCTATTTTATATTCTAGTCTGATTCTATTGATGAAGTGCTTTGATAAATACGTTTCTGTCACTTTTGCATTATTTACATGTTGCAGCAGTGGCCGTTTTACTAACATGTGCATGGTATTCTTTCATCCTTTGCACTTGTGTGTTTCAGGGTGCCCTGCCGTTTGATGACGACAACCTGAGAAATCTGCTGGAGAAGGTGAAGCTAGGTGTGTTCCATATGCCTCACTTTATCCCTCCTGACTGCCAGAACTTGCTTAGGGGAATGATCGAAGTGGACGCCGCCAAAAGACTCACGGTTAGTTCATGTTCTGTAGATAATTATCAATAAAGTCTCATTATAGCATGTTTTTGGGTTTTTTTGTGGCTTTGCAGGCAGCAGTAAAGGGGGGACCTGATTCGTTGTTAACTTTACTTAAAAAAAAAGCAATTTGATAACAAAATGTTACCAGTAATAAAAATTCACAAATTGATTCATTTGGTGAATCAGTTAATTCTATGAGGGGCGTGGAGCCTATCTCAGCCAGCTCTGAGAAAAGTTGCGGCACATTCTAAAAGGCTCACCAGTCAGCAGGGCCATAACAGATGCAACCATTGACACTCACACCTAGGGGCAATTTGGAACAGCCAATTGGCTTAATGTGATTGTCTTTGGACTGTGGGAGAAATCTGGAGTACCCAGTGGAAACCCATGGAGGCACAGGGAGAACATGCAACGGCCTTGCCTTTTGAGGGATTGAACCCAGAACCCTCTTGCTGTGAGCCGGACATGCTAACCATCATGCCAACATTTCACCCTCCCCAGATATTATTGCTTATATTATTTCTGAGGCATTTAGCAGAAGCTGGGAAATAGTGTTCCACTCAGTAAATGTATTATTTTTTAAGACATACTTGTAGCTTTTTAATTTAATTCTTGTGGTATGTATCCACTTACATATTTTTTGGCACATGCCCTCTTTCTGCTCTTCCATTATTCCAGCTGAAATGAAGTTGACTTGAAATTGGTTATGGCTAATAAAAATTCTTAAAAAAATTTTTTGTAGCTGACAGACAGTGGTGGCCTAGTGGTTGGGGCTCTGAGTTAGTAATCAGAAGGTCTGAGGTTCAAGCCCCAGTACCACTTAATTGTCACTGTTGGGTCGTTTAGCAAGACCCTTCATGCCTTAGTTGTATGAGTGACGTATAGATGTAAGTCACTCTTCATCAGCGTCAATTATAAATGATGTAAATGTAAATCTTTCCTGATTGGCTAGTTGCAATGTGGTATCCATGTTTGCAGAAAATTCAGCTTTGGAGACTTTTTTTCCACCATGCAGTGAGCTGTGTTACACCGCACAGTAACCATAATGCACCATGCAAATGGAGCGAGATAAAAAGTGTATCAGAGTGGAAAGCCGGTCAGACTGCAAAATGACCTACTGTATATGGGGCTGATAATAAGTCCACTGCTTAATGTTCAGCTCTGCAAGATAAAAAATTACAATCATAATCATGCACCGTTATTAAACCAAAGGTTGGAATATATTTCTTTTGCAGGTGGGTTCCATTAAAAGCGTGTTTTTTTAATTAATTTATTTAGTTAGTTAGTTAATTGGTTAACCAGCTGATTCCTGTATCTTTGGTCTCAGTCCAAGTCAGTAAATACATTGTGTTCACTCCATTCTACTGGAAAACTTTATATTCAGCACCACAATGCATTACAGAAAATAGTAAGAATTTGTATTTGTTTATAACGGATACAAGACTCACAGGTGGTGATGATACTGAGAGCACTTTATACACAGTCTCAGCAGGGTCTTTACGCACACACGCACACACACACACACTGGTGTGAAGCTTCACTGTGTTCATGGTATTTTCAGTCTGAGACTAGATTTGTCTGTATGGTCTGTGCCAGCTCAGGTAAACACCCAGCAGAACCAACACAATTCCGCATGACTGTAGAGGATTCACATGACAGGTTCTCTCTGTCTCTATTTCTCTGTCTTTCATGGCAGAAGGCCTATGGGTTTATGAGCTTATCTTAATACTGGTTCTTTGAAATGTCGCTGTCTCTTTGCTTTCTGGAGGAATATCTTTCTTTACGGACCACGTCTGACTGATCAGAAATAATAGCACCCTTTCAGCAGTGTGGCCATGAGGAGAGCCAAATGCTCTCTAGGCTTTTGGGTTTGTCAGTTACTCAGTCAAACTTACCTTTGTCAGGGTCTTAAAACTTGGAGGTCAGATATCAGAGAAAATCAACTGGATCTAAGATCCTGTTGCAAATCGCAAAAGTGGAATTGAATTTTGAAAATAAAGTTATTTTTGGATTGTAGAAGATACTTCTGTGGTTTTGTGTGAATGTGTTATGTGCTTCTGTTAAACCTCCATCACACCCAGCCATGTTCCCATGATGTCCTTAATAAATTGGGTGGATGTAGAACACAGCTTACCTGAACAGTTTTTGTCACGGTGGAAATATTTAACTATAAAATATAACAATCTTCTATATTTTCTAGTCTATGTTTCTTGCATTTCTTTCTAGTATATACCGCACTGTTGAATCAGTGTGCAAGCCCACCATTACAGAGCCTGTTTTCCTGTTTTACTTTTAGCTTTTCTTTCTTTTTTGTCCCATTAGTACTACTCAATACCAATACAGTTTAAAGAGGTGTCATATCATTTAGGCTCTGCATCTGCCTGCATTGCGAGCTTGTCTGCGGGTGTCCTGATTAAAATCTATTTATATAATCTCATTCTAGTGGGCTTTTCTGTGCTGTAATCTTTCTGGGCTTAAGTGTTTACTAAAACAGTTATTCACCTCAGGCTCGGAGGATGTCCCTGAATGGAATTATCACCTTGTGTCAATTACCTTTGATGTACCCTTGATGTATCGACTGCAACATCCACCTCACCTTCTGTGCATAATTGTTTATTATAGCTAAGCTATAATTAAAATTATAGATCTTTCATAATTATAACTATCATTATTATTTAAAAAATGTAAGTTTAATTGGACTTGTACTTCCTAATGAACTAGTTTTGAATGATGCAAGAATTTAGTCTCTTAAATTCGCTACCACAAAACCACAATTCTGTCTAATCTGGAAATTAGTTCACCCATAAACGCACTGCTTTCTGCTAATGATCATATGCTGGTTTGGTTTGCAAAAACAAATAACCGCACTTGTTTTATTTATTAGGGTTTTTTTTAAAGCTACTGGGAAAAGTTTTTTTTGTGGAGCAAATTAAAAATTGTTTTTCTCATAATTAAAACAATTAAAGTTATCTGTTTTTGATAAACCAACTCTTTATACACTTCTGTGCATTCATTCCTGTATTATCATTATTTAGTGCCATACCTTAGACCCCATGCTTGCTCATGCTCAGGGAATAATGAACACCTAGATGACTCCAACACCATCTTTTATTTTTATAATTGTTTATCATTAGTATCTGTGTTTCTCTTCAGTAACTGCTATATCCAGCTCAGGGTCATGATGGGAACACCTAAGGGCAATTAACCAGTCAAGAATCCACCCACTGACATGTGTTGGTAGTTAAAAGGAACTGGAAAACCCAAAGGATACCCCAAGACATGAGAAGACAATAATACAAAGACAGTGTAAAGCTTAGGATTGAAGCCAGGGATCTGGAAACAGCATTTGACTGCTTAGTCACGCCTCAGTAAATGCTGCTGGAATCTAAATGCCAAAATAAAGCTTGATTGAAATCAACATTCACACATTTTAATGTATTTACAAGCATCCACATACTCAACATTCAGAGCACAGCACAATCTGAGTGCAGAGCTCAGACAGAGATTCAAAACTTAGGGGGTAAATAGAACCCCAGAGTGCATCCCTGGCACACACTCCACAATGTGTTCTCAATGATAGCAGAACATTTCCATAATGTGCCCTGATGAAGCTGATGAGTCGATGAGTTATGGTGGTACTGATACCTCGTCAGACTCCTGTTGTTCTCTAATCAGCTCGTATGACGTCCCCAAGGCTCAGCCTAAGACGCAAACCCAGCTTTATCACCAAACTCCAGTGTATTATATTCAAGGATCATATTTATAGCTTGCTGTCATTAAGTCAAGGCTTAATATCATTACATCTTTCTGGTTGACACATAACATATCGACGACCCTTGTGAGCTTGTGCCGTAAGTGCAAGCTGTCATTTTACAGTCTAATTAGAGGCTGTGTAGACGGGCTTGGAGTCTCTGTAGTGTCTCCAGTTAAACCCTGAAGATCAGAGATGGGGATACTTATGGAGGAAATTAGACTTGGCCAGCAGGAAACACAGCTTGACAACATAAAATAGCTTCAGTGTGTGTGTGTGTGTGTGTGTGTGTGTGTGTGTGTGTGTGTTTTATTCAATTACAATTCTGTAATTTTATTCATCTAAACGTAAATTACTGATATTGGTGGAAATTAATTTCCTGTACTTTTATTTTGTTTTCTTTTGTTACAGTTAGAACAGATACAGAAGCACACATGGTACATGTAAGTATGAATCAATCTAATGTAGTAATGTATGTGTAAGTGAGTTGGTGTCCATTGATGTGTTCTGTCATTTACAAATGCCTCCAAAGACAACTGCAGTTTTGCTATTGTTAAGTGTGTGTGTGTGTGTGTGTGTGTGTGTGTGTGTGTGTGTGTGTGTGTGTGTGTGTGTGTGTGTGTGTGTG
>JBCNYG010000014.1:9236625-9247036 GCA_039654305.1 Porochilus rendahli | reverse complement strand
TTACTGTGTAAAGCTGCTTTGCGACAATGCCAATTGTAAAAAGCGCTATACAAATAAAATTGAATTGAATTGAATTGAATCAAGTGATATATTCTGTTCAATTGTTCCTTGTTTCGTCAGCACCTAATTTCATCCCCTGCACGTTCTAATATAAGTTGGCTTTAATAGTTCTAAGACCAAGGCCACTTGTTAAGTGTTAACTTGTTTATGTCAAGTTGCCATAGTCGAGTTTCTTCTCAAAACATCTCTACCAACATTAGAATATAGAATATTCAGTATATTACTAATTAAAATAGAATCTCCAGTAATGTATTTTCTGGTTATCTTCCACAGGCTTAAGTTATTATCATGGTAAGGCAGCATGAGTTGAAAGGAACTGAAAAAGTATTGCACATTTTAACCAAATTAATGAATCAAGTTCCTAATGTGAACAATTCTAATTAATTCACCCCTCACTTGACTGTTATATGGCAAGTTAACAAAGGATACATTTTGTACAACAGTAACATTAAATTACTTTATCAGAAATTAAAAACAACCAAAATTACTGCTGTTTATCTCTGAGAGTTTTTTGTTAGGACAATTTTAGTTAAAATACTATTTATTTTGTATTTAGAAGTTTTCATTTATAATAAATATTTGAGTCACTAAAAGTATATTTTGACCCATTATATGTTTAGATGCATGTAGGCTGCCAAGATAAATGGTGTTGGAATGTTTAATAATAAAGAAAGCAAAAATGTCTTTGTTTGTGTCTGCGTGCATGCATGTTTGAGAAAGAGCCATAAGCCTCCTGCGGCTCAATGTGTGTCCCTTCCTCCTGCTGTTCAGAGCTTTGTTAAAAACCACAGACTCTAAGTGTGCTGATGCAACTACGACAAGTGTTCTCATTTCTCCCTTTCTTTCTTCTTACCACTACTTATCCTTATAATTTATTTTAAAGAGAGCTAACTGGATGCATTTTTAATGTATACCATGAATGGTCATAGCAAAAATTTAAAAAATTGCAAAAACAATGCATCATGATATTCTGCCTTAATATTACAAGTGTAGTGATATTAAACCAATTCTCCCCATTGTCGTTTCCATACATTCATTCATAGTGGGGGAAAGAACGAGCCGGAGCCAGAGCAGCCCGTTCCACGGAAGGTGGCAATTCGCACATTGCCCTCAGCTGAAGACATCGACCCAGACGTGCTGGAGAGCATGCACTCTCTCGGCTGCTTCCGAGACAAAAACAAACTGATGAAAGACCTGCTGTCTGATGAGTGAGTAACAAAGAAAGGTGGGGGGTTGAGGGGGACTCAGGATGTAATGTGGAAACCCACTGGGGGGTTCCAGACGGCGTTCCCAGTAAAGGGTGGTTATGTCAGTCTAATTGATTGAATAATCTTACAAAGAGAGTTTAAAGGAAATCGAAAGCCTTAACCTTGCATAAGCGCTAGACACATCAAACCACAGCTTAGACGACTACAAAAGTATCCTTTTCATTCAATTTATCATTAACTTCAACATTTTTTCCTGAGCGAGTGCCTTTTAAATAGTTTTTCATCACTGTAACAATACAATTATAAATTCTGTGATATATATAACGGGTGGCACGGTGGCGTAGTGGTTAGCACATCTGTCTCACAGCAAGAAGGTCCTGGGTCCAGGGGTGTAGGGTTTGCATGTTCTCATGATCACTCCGCATGATACTGTATACAGTATATAATATGCCATATAATAATGCCCTACCGAAATATAATTACAATAAAATAAAAAAATAATAATGTATAATTACGATAAAACTCTGACTCTTGTCTATAAGTGATCACATAACCATGAACCACAAATTCTTGTCCTTGTTTTAGCATCTTGTGGCTTTATCAACTTTTGCACAATGAGTAAATCTTGGTGCATTGTGCATGATCATGTTTTTCCGGGCAAATGGTCTTGATACGGTAATTTTGAACGGACACAGAACATCAAGATGTAAAGCAGGTGAATAAGAGATACTAAGGCAGTGAGCTGTGGAGGTTTCACCAGGAACCTTAGCATTCAGCCAAAATGAACTGATAATGAAGGATAAAACACATAGGCTATTCACTAGTGAATGGAAGCCTTTAAATGAAGTTTTTCTTTCAGTGGTGACCCCAGATGATTTGTATTTACTGAATTAAAACCCAGAAAACTCTGAATATAAGCATAATTTACAAATATCAACAATGGAAAAATCCTGAAGTCATTTGTCCTAAATGGACACAAGATACAGAAGAAATATATCAGCTTAAAAAAACTTGGCGTTTTATTTCACTTAGTCTTCTGTCTCACACTAACTCTTCTCTAAAGCTCCTACAAGCTCCCCTGAACAATATTTGCTTTGAGATGCCATATGCATGCATAGAAATGTTTTATGGCTCTGTTTCTCACGGCTGTTAAGCTCACAGCACCTTTAGCGAAGCCTATTCACCCTCTTTCATCCTTCATCCCCCAAACCTCCCACAATTACCACCTGTGCACTCGGCTGCGCACACCCGCCTTACTAATGTGGCTGATGGATGGATCCGGTGTGATTTCTCCAGACTGTGATTATGAATGGGCTTTTACTCTGTACCTTGTAAGTTCATGCGCTCTGTCTGAACTGCATTCCCACACCAACTCAGAAGGACTTGGCGTTGTTTTATAGTCTCACCAGGAGGAATTTATTGGCAACTGGTTTTCGTTTTTGTATTTGTTATTGTTTTTGCAAGTGTTTCAGGCATTTATGACGGAAGCTAGTAGCATATTTTTCATTTCACACTGATGTTATTCCCTGATGTTATTCCCATTACCTGAACTTTCAATATTGACATCAAAGCTGTTTCTCACAGTTTAAAACTGTTTGTTATCACATTGATTTGTTACATTTTGTAAATGTCATCTTTATAAACTTTAATTAATTTAGTTTCTTTCCCCAAACCTACAATTATGGATTGTTTATTTCTTATACCTGTTCACCTGCCTGAAGTTTTAGGAAAGTTATATGATCATTCACACGTTACTTGTAGGTTACTAATAAGTTGAATATAATGTCTAGCATACTTTGAACCTGTGTATCAAAAATACCAACGAATGGTATTTTCACAGCGTTCGTAATTTGTGACCAACGATAATCTAACAATGCAGCAGTGTATCCCCGACAATCCATCACGTGACATATCAAATTTTAGTTCAGGGTCCGATATTAAAACGTATATTTTCAAAGTAATAGCTCATTTAATGATTTCTTTTACTTAATATGATTTCTGCTCCCGAACTTCACCGCACAGCATCTCCATATCAGGGTTGTAAGATGTCACATTCATTTTCACACAGGATTGCAAGCTATCATCAAGCTATGAGAGGTGCTATGTATACTTTTGATGTATTTCATGATGGAAAGAACCTGCTGCCTTAAGTATGTGGATCAAAAGATCGACAGGACTCCAAATGCGTACTCTTTCATGTTTATATAAATGTCAGGAATGGCACTCCAGGTACCGAACACAAACAGGGGAAGTGAAACAGCGTTCCTCTCTGTACATCCCTGGCAAACATGCAATGCTTCCTTTCCTCTTCGCATTCCAGAAAAGTTTTTATGTGCACCTGCGACATAGCAAACCCTTTCAGCCCCGAACAGCCACCAGACTTTGGCATGCAGCCAGAGATGGCAAAACTTCATTCCATAATGAACTAAACTTTTTTTCTGGAAATGTCCTTTAACATCTTTAATCTAATTTTTAATTCTAATTTCTCGACAACACATTAAGCATGCCGGTAAACTATATTTGTCAGCAGTGAAACAAATGAATCTCTCCACGATGCATTCAAAGTTCTTTTTTCATCAGAAAAATTTTCTTCGTAGATTCCATTGCTAGCTTACCGGGGGTCGAAAGCAGTCACTTGTCTGGTGGCAACATAAGCCACGGGAACCACCGCATGCGGCACCGTAGCCGCGGGTTGCCAACTCCCAACTCCAACTCCACCCCTCCAAAAATATAATCAAAACTTTTTGTGTAAAGTTGCTAACAAACAAAGAAACCAAGGCAGACAAAAGCATAACCTTCGCAGAGGGAAACAAATCCTCAAAAAGATTTTAAGACGTGATCCTGGGCCTGGTGTCTGTTTTGCCCAGACTGTAGATTCATGAAGCCAATTAAGGACAATAATGACATGTGCTTGATTTCCAATCTTTTCATCCTAGTGACAACCAGGAGAAGATGATCTACTTCCTCCTGCTGGACCGTAAGGAGCGGTATCCCAGCCATGAGGACCAGAACCTGCCTCCACGTAATGAGATCGGTAATATTCTTTACTTCCCTCAGACTCATTAGCAGGTATGTTCACATGTTTACTGCTTCAGACTAATGGATTATCTTGCTTTCTCACAGACCCTCCCAGGAAGCGAGTGGACTCTCCTCTGCTGACCAGACACAACAAGAGGAGACCGGAGCGCAAGTCCATGGAGGTACTGAGTGTAACAGAGGGAGGATCCCCTGTGCCTGTACGGCGAGCTATCGACATGAACCAGCATGGACAGAGGTATCGGAGAATATAAACACCCAAAGAGTGCACAGGGTGCATCTTTCATTAGCTCAAACTGTACAATTTGAGTCGAGCTAACCCTATTGAACACTGCAATATTACGCTGAAGTTTTAAGGATGTAAAGCGATAAAGATGAAGAGTATCCTGTAAACATTAATTGTACCTCTATGCTGTGTTCGTGATCCCTTTTATTTGTCTTTATCTCATTTTGTTGTCACCATTATGTGTTTCCATAAATCTCACCCTTATTTCCCACTGGCGATGCTTTTGCAGCCATCCATAATGATTTTACTGATAATGATTACCACTCAGATGAGGAATGCGATTACAGCAGTGGGCCTGCGTGTTATATGAAGTCACAGCATGTTCTGGAAGCGAGCAGTAATTATAAACGTAGCTTGGGATAGCGCTGTAATTACCATCTCTGTTCTTTCTGTCCTGCTGTAGTAAATCTGTTTTCAGTAAAAGCCTGGATATTTCAGATGCCAACCCCAAAGTGCGAAGCAAAGAAGAAAGGTAGAAATCAGCACTGTCCTTTCTCTTCTGCTCTGAAGATGCAGTGGGGTTTTTAAATCGACAGTATTGGATTGATCTGTGCTTAGTATGGGGCAAGATTTAGACCTAAGGTTTGCAGATAGTGAGTGTGCGTTAGAGAGCTCTTCTGTGCTGCAGCACTTTTTAATAGCACAGTTTGTCTGACGAATAGAGATTAACTTTTTTTCAGAAATAGGGCGAATTGGAATGAATACAAGATCCTTATTTTTTCTGTTTTGTCCCCTCAGTTTTGGCAAAGCTGTTCCCCTCTGGCTTCTTCCACAAACATCAAAAGCATCTTATCTCCCTCCTTTGTGCCTTTCATGTTTCTGTTTGATGTCTGACTTTTTTTTTTGTCCTATGATAGAATCCCAGAATGTGAGGGTAATTTTCTTGGGGTTGTGTTGTGTTACCTGCACTTTTCTCCCTTCATTAGTTATTTGCATCTGTCTTGCTCCTGTGTGTGTGTGTGTCCAGCCGCAAGACCAAGATTTGTGGCGCACAAACACAGAAGCGTGACCGAGTTAAATAATATAATGAGTTAGAAGACGAAGGCATTCAACTGGAGCTGTTCCTAACTCTGAATAGTTCATAAATTTCCCAGGCACTGCTGTTTTTTTTTCTGTTTTTTAAATTAAGATGTGACGTAAGCTTCAAGGCGGTTTAAAAAAAAAAACAGCTTAATCATGTGTTGCATTGAATGCTTTAAAATATACCCCACACAAAAGTTTTTTTCTGAAAAGCTTCCCTGCATCTTTAGCGCACTTGTCACAAAATATTTCTTTTTGGAGTTAACAGTTAGAAATCCTCTCATCTAATAGGCTTTTATGTAGAGATATAGCTTCTGTATTTTTTTCTCTCTTTCTCTTTCCATACTGTCAGTAGATAGTTGGAAAGCTGCAACTTTTCTTAGCCATGGCACTATGTCTTTCCTCATAAAATTGCTTTCCTCTTGTGTGTCCTCACTTTTTTTTTTCCCTCACTCCCGGCTAATCAAATGTGTTGCTTCCCCACATGCTCTAATGTCTTAAATTGTGTGTTGTGTCACTCGTGGCTAATTAAATGAAACATAGAGGGGAGGTAATGAGCATTAATGTTCAGGAGCAGTGCACCGAAATGTTTTCAGCATTGTGATTTTCTGCCTGAGTGATCAAACACATTTTGAGCCGATAAGATAATGTGCATTTAAGTAACGTGTGTGATTAATCAATTTATGGATCAGACCTTTTCTCAGAGCAAAATCATGCAAAGGTTTCCTGACACAATTAATGATTATTAACTGTTTCAGTATTGGTGCATAGTAAAAGCCAGTTAAACTCTAGACTCTCGTTGAACTAATATTGCTCATGTTAAAAGATGGAGCAGAAAACAAATCTAAAGATGAAAAAAAATGTATTAAGGGTTCACATTTTACAGTACATTTCATTAGCTCCCGACCTCACTGAAGGTGAGTGGAGCTTACTTTGTTTCAAGGTCACAAGATCACTTTTTATATATTGGTCTTGTCAACTCCTGTTACCTTGGGTTACCACTGGGGCACAATGTCTGCAATCTCCACACCAAGTTTCTTCAAGAACATCACAGTTTGATCCCACATCCCCCCGTGATGGTCTTGAAGAAACTTGGTGTATTCGTGATGATCTTGATGGAACTTGGTGGATTTGTAATGATATTGAGGAAACGTGATGGATTTGTGATGATTTTGAGGAAACTTGATGAATTTGTGATGATCTTGAGGAATCTTGGTGGATTTGTGATAAACTTAAGGAAACTTGGTGGATTCATAACGATCTTGAGGAATCTTGGTGGATTCATGATGATATTGAGGAAACTTGGTGGATTCATAGTAATATTGAGGAAACTTGATAAATTTGTGATGAGATTGAGGGAACTTGGTGGATTCATGATGATATTGAGGAAACGTGATGGATTTGTGATGATATTGAGGAAACTTGATGGATTTGTGATGATCTTGAGAAAACTTGATGAATTTGTGATGATATTGAGGGTACTTGCTGGATTTGTGATGAACTTGAGGAAACTTGGTGGATTCATAACGATCTTGAGGAATCTTGGTGGAATTGTGATGATCTTAATGGAACTTGCTGGATTTGTGATAAACTTGAGGAAACTTGGTGGATTCATGATGATATTGAGGAAACTTGATGGATTTGTGATGAACTTGAGGAAACTTGGTGGATTTGTGATGAACTTGAGGAAACTTGGTGGATTTGTGATGATATTGAGGAAACTTGGTGGATTCATAGTGATCTTGAGGAAACTTGATGGATTTGTGATGATCTTGAGGAAACTTGATGGATTTGTGATGATCTTGAGGAAACTTGGTGGATTCATGATGATATTGAGGAAACTTGGTGGATTTGTGATGATCTTGAGGAATCTTGGTGGATTTGTGATGAACTTAAGGAAACTTGGTGGATTCATAACGATCTTGAGAAATCTTGGTGGAATTGTGATGATCTTAATGGAACTTGCTGGATAAGTGATAAACTTGAGGGAACTTGGTGGATTCATAATGATCTTGAGGGAACTTGATGGATTTGTGATGATATTGAGGGAACTTGCTTTACTCGTGATGATCTTGAGAAAACTTGGGGGATTTAAGATGATCTTGAGGGAACTTGGTGGATTTGTGATGATCTTGAGGGAACTTGGTGGATTTGTGATTATCTTGAGGGAACTTGGTGGATTTGTGATGATCATGCTAATCTTTTTTTCATTGTCAGAAGTTTTGCTGCGGTACAATGTATTATGGTTTGACATTATAGAGCGCAGTAGAGCTTAGCAGATCCTAACAGAGCGTAACAGACCTTCATGCGCCATCATAGGGGATCTTGATGAACTTGGAGACACGATTCTTTTAAGTTTCATCTCATGGAAGCACCCTGCCTCCTTTTTATGTTACAATCTAACATCATGCCTCAGTGTAAACCCAGGGTTACTGAGTTAACTTTCAAAGGAAATGACACAGATTCATCAATTTTGGTGGATTTATTCCCCACAGGAAGGTTTCAGTTGGGATTGTACATGAGTAACCGGGACCTTATTGTAAAGCTTGCAAAAGCAATAACTGATGCAAAATGATAGAAGATCACAGTGTCAGGATGTTGCATGAGTTGCCCACAGAAAGGTTTTAGATGGAATTATATATGTCACCTTGACCTTGTTTCAAGGTCATAGTAGTCAACTTAGTAATTTTTTCTATATATTGGGTTTGTCAGTGCTATAACTGCAGATACAAATGGCACAGGTTCATTAAATGTGAAGCAGATCCATAGAAATCCATGATTCATTCTGTTCATCTGTTCATCCATTCACACACAACTTGTAAGTATAATAAGTTATCATGGGAGGGAAAGACATCACCTTCAGTGATGGCAGAAGCTATAAAAATGGGTTTTGTATGACTATTTGTTTAATTGTCAATAACTTTGGAAGGAAATGACACAGAAACACCAAATTTGTTGTATGGGTCCTTCTCAGGGGAGAATAGGGTGGGATCTTGTTTCACAGATACCAGGTCACATTTTGGTATATTGGCAGCAGCGTCTGGAACCCTGTGGTCTATTTTTAATTTAATTTTTTTATTTTTTTACCTTTGTCGGGAGTAGCTATTTGAAAACAATTACACCTTATGATATTCTATACAGTAAATACTCATAAATACTGATAAAGCATAAAACCCATCTAGAGATTAAAATACTTTTTAAGTGAGATAAATGTGTCAAAGGTTTACATTTTGTTTAGCAGTAAGCAGCAGAAGTCAATTAACTTGACAAGCTTTAGTATCATTATGCAGGGATCATTACACATTATTGGCAAGCCCTCAAAAGAAAACCTCCCTCTGATTAAAGGCACATTTGGAAACAGCTGCAGTTCAAAATATTGGTGCTTAAAGGGGCAGTTTGTAATTGTTAAGTGGTCTTTAGATGTATAAAAGTCACATGATACAAAAGACACTTGGACCTACTATGATTCCTTATACTATCCTGTAATTATTTGGCAAATAGTTTTTAATTGCAGGTTTGTTTTCCAATTTTTTTTTCTGGGCTGGAAATTAGCTCCAGCTGTAGTCAGACCAGCAAACACACAAGACATACATAATACAGTTTAGGTGGAAGGGGCTGATGCTTCTTTTGTATTGTGTTGAAACTTAGATGCCTCTTGAAGAATTTTTTCTTAGAAAAGAGATCTTTGCTACATCTGAGATAACTATGCAATTGTTGCATTGTGATTGTATGGATCTGTATGTTGTGTTGTGTTGTGTTGTGTTAGGTCAAGGTCCATCAGTGGTGCTTCTTCTGGTTTGTCCACCAGTCCCCTCAGCAGTCCACGGGTGAGTACAGGCTTTTTTACTCAAATCACAGTCATGCTATGTCTATTTACAGAATGTAAACAAATGAAAAGTCATTGACATTGAGTACACTTTTATAAAATATCAGTATTAGTATAACAATTTTATTTTCAGATTTAAAAAACAGAATTGTGTTTGAATTTCATTCCAGTGACTGCTTTAAAATACAGTGTATAAAGAATTAATTCTGTAGTGCCTAACTATACCATGCAAATCACTTAACATCACTCGTAGCAGGAACACTTATTAGTAGGAGTTTGCTGAATGCTCAGATTTAACCATTTACCATCGTATTCAAAAGAAATAGCCATTATAGGTTAGGTAGTATACCTTAATTATGCACTATGCATCAACAACTTTAAAGCAAAGCTCTAAATAAATTGTATTGCTTAATACGTAGTATTAGTATGAAACACTTAATGTCTGCAATTTAATTTCAAACACGTGCACTGCAGTAAAATTGCAGCCTGTCGATACTAATAGACTGGCTGTAAGTGCAAGTGCAATGGCAGAGTGATGCTCAGTATAATTAGCTGGAATCTGTTCCTTATTCAGAGGATTGTAGCTTCTAATAGCTTAGTAAAATCTGAAAAGCCTTCTTCCCTTACTTACAGTAGAGCTTTTACAGTTGACTAACTTGAACCGCTTAACCATTTACAAATCCACCGCTAAGTCTTTCCAATATGCCATCTTTGAGTTGCACGGGCTAAATGCCAGCAGGATTTAGACTAACCCCTGCTTCGAGGCTGCCCTGATCAAATATTCTAGTCTCAAATATTTTCCCAGTTCAGATAGAACTTTATTGACTGTCTTGCCGACTGCTGTCAGATAAAACATTGTTTTTGCGAAAACTATCCAAGGCAGTAGGCCTTTGAGTTCAACGGCCATTCTCTCTAAACTTACCTCAGCCAGTGGTAAAATGTTGCAAGCTGTTTTAAAAATTACTTTAGATATCA
>JBCNYG010000014.1:9205625-9215987 GCA_039654305.1 Porochilus rendahli | reverse complement strand
CTGTACTGAAATTTTGCTCGTCTTTCTTTAAGATGTTCACCTGAAGGTCCAAATGTTAAAATTTTAGCCACCTGTCCATGTGGGTGTTTGACGCCACGTGTTTGCTCACCTTCTCAGAAAGGTGCGTGTCGGTGACTGCTGTAGTTGTCCAAATGCTTGCGGTAATTAAATATTAATTTATTTTTAAAAATGTATAAATATTTTTTTTTAGTTTGCTTTTCTTATGTTTCTGTGTTGTATATACTAAAACAGTTATACGTCAAAGACTTGGTTGGTATCACTCATTATTCAGCAATATCCCCATCATATTAACCAAATTATTGTTAGACTGTCTATCTGTCTATCTACTGATCGATCGATTGAGCCATCTACCTATATTGAGATTACTATATTGAGATTACTGCAAGCCAGTACTAAGTTCTGACTGATCACCTTGAACTTAGATATACCGAATGCAAGTGGTGTCTTCCAGGATGATCAAACCCCCATTCGCAAAGTCTTGGGCCTAGTCACTTGCTCTCAACCCAGTTACACACTGATGGGAGAATTTAGAATGGTTGTGTGTGTTTCCCCTGTGATGGTCTGGCAAGCTGTTCAGGGTATACCCCACCTTCGCCCAGTGTCATCTGAGATACCCACGACCCTAGTAGGAGGAAACAGTTTGGCAAATAAGTGAGTGAATGGGTCATCACGCTATGTGTTATTTTTTGTTATTTTAAGTTTATTAAGAAGGCAAAAAACATAAAGAAAAAAATAAACATTACAGCTTTACCTCTGACTTTTGCAACATGATGACTTTGGTGACTCCTTCCATTCATTCATTTATTAAACCGCTTAATCTAATACTATGGTCACTGGGAGGCTGGAGCATATCCCTGCTGACACTGGGTGAAGGCAGGGTACAACCTGAACAGCTCACCGCTCCATTACAGGTCTACCACATACACAAATATGCACATTCACACCCAGGGGTAACTAGGAGCAGACAACTAGCCTAACATACCTTTTTTTGGGAAAAAAAAAACCACACACAAGAGCCTGGTTCCTCTTCAAGGTTTCTTCCTCGTGTCAACTGAGGGAGTTTTCCCTTGCCACTGTCTGGAATGTGTAGGTGGATGTATAAAATTCTTAGATTTCTTCTTAAAATTCTTTTACTATGTAAAGTTGCTTTGTGACAATATCAAGTGTAAAAAGGGCTATGCAAATAAAACTGAACTGAACTGAATTCGACAAGCACAGGGAGAACAAGCAAACTCCACACAGAAACAGCTTTACTGAGCCTGGGACTTGAACCCAGCACTTTGTTGCTGTGAGGCGTACATTTTAACCACTATACCATAAAATACAAAATAAAAATTTCCTCACAGCAAGTGTGCACAATGGGACCCAATGGGACCGAGGATATAAACAACTTGTGTTGCACTTACATAGAATGCATGAATGAATGAGTGAATGAATGAATGAGTGAATTTTTAGTTATTTATTTTTATTTTTTATTTTTTAAGTTGAAATTCTTGTATATGGTTCAACACTATGGTTCCAGGCTAAAGATGCATTTCTGAGGGAGGAAGCTGGAAAAAATATCAGTGAAGTATTTCTTTGAAGTGCAGTAATCTGCATGACAGTGACTGCACCTTGAAATAAAATTCAGCACAATAAAAGTAAAGTCTGCATAGATAACACTGTTTACTGGGTCCTAAACGTAAAAACAAACAGTTACGGTGCCATTTATTTTCATTCCATCAAGACAAGATCAAATGGGGGGACTGTTTAAAGCCTCGGCATAATTCTGTTTAGTGTACTAATTCTACATTTAGTGTGAATACACTGTGTGTAGTGTGAGTGTGAGTGTGTGAGAGAGAGAGTGCGAGTGAGAGTCTGACAAGGCTTAACATTTCTCATCTGATCTTGTCTCCACACTCATTGTGTCCTCCTTGTGATCCATATTGTTCATGTGTTTGTTCCCTCTCTCTCTCTTCTCTCTGTCTCTCTCTCTCTGTCGTTCTTCTCTTCCCGGTGTGTACCCAGGCAGCCCGTTGACTAGCTTCTTTGACGTAATTAAACAGCTCTTTTCAGACGAGAAGTCCGGGCAGCCCCCCGGCACGCCCAAGCATGGTGCCAGCGCCAAGAAACACGAGTCCGACTCTAATGCCTCCAAGAGCAAAGACAAAACCAAGGTGGCACCTTCAGTTGGGACACAGGAGCAGCCTTAAACCCAAGTGTGTTAGACTAGATTTTTGTCTAGTCCACTCATTCATTTCTTGAAATAAATCACAGCAAAGCTCTGGACTCAAAAAAAAAACAAAAAACAAAAAAACAAAACAAAACAATCCAAATCCTCAATAAACTTTTGTACCTTGGGATGATTCCTGCAGTAGAACATCAACAACAGGCACACACAGAAGTCCTTTATTTATATATCAAAATATATTATTTCTTCTTGTGTTGCTTTTCATGTATTTTTGTGTCTTTCTGTTTCTTTTTTTGATGCTTTTTGCACATTTCTGCTGCCAGGAATTATCCAGAAAACGTGTTAGAACCCGACTGCTGCTCTCGTATGGCACATTACACAGCAAGTACAAGCTACGGATGGATGCTCCTCAACACCAACTCACAAAAACAACCCCGCCATGATTTATTCACCCTTCATCTTCTCCTCTCTTACTCAGAGCTACATCTGTCTAAAAAATTGACAAACGCCTTAAAAAAACATAAAAAAGATCTACAAATGTTGCCATTTTTATTTTATAGCATTTCATATACCTTGAATCTCTATACACATTCTATTGGGTGTTTCTTATCTCCTTAACACACACACACACACACACACACACACACACACACACACACACACTCCAGTTGTATTAAGAGGAAGAAGCAGCCAGTGAAGTGGACGTTAAGGCGTTGGAGGAGCAGCCCATACGGACTCTCGGTGGATTGTATTTCTTTCTTTCAAATCGTGTTTCTTTATGAATGACAGAATCAAACTATTTTATGAACTCAGTGTCATTGCTGTACAAGAATTTTGAAATTTTATTTGGGGAAACAATATGGCCGAGCCTACTCCAGGGTGCTTTGGGATGGGATGGGAGGAGATAGGGGGAGATGTTTGACTAAATGCTCTATTCTTCTGTACAGCCTGTATATGTTCATGATGTAAACCTCGTCTAGTTGTGACTCTGCTTGGACTGGTTGTGTTGCTATTTTTTTCCCCTCCATGTCGTGCTGAAATATTTTGTCACCTTTAAATGAAACGATGCATAATTATTTTGATGTCAATTTTGCATTTTTGGAAAAAAAAAAAAAGTAAATATCTTTTTGGAGAAGCATCTGCAGGATTCAGAGAACTTTGGCCATAATTGTGTATAATTTTATAACTTATTTATCATTGTGTTTTATTTGTTCTTGTTCTTATTGTTTGTTAATTTATGCAGCTGGGACTATTTATAAACCAAATTTGAGTAGTTTAGTGTTCGTATCAGAGCTATTTATCAAATTGTTTGCATTTTTTTTCTTGTCGTTTGTTTGTTAGGACTCAGAATTTTGTGAACAGAGCACTCTTTCTTTTCTGGCTTCGAACAGAAAAAGAGCTTGTAGTATATGTTAAATTATTTACCAGTAATTTAAGAATGTAGACTAGCCTCTACGCGGGATGGGGCGGGTATAACGTTATGAACTCTTGCTATTTGTCACTTTCTAAATCTCATAGTGTGTGTATAAACAGGTCAAAACACTTGAACCGTGTGATGTAAATAGCCAACTTTGCCAATGAGTTTATAAAGGCACCAGGGGGATCGTCCTGCTCATGGCTGTGTTCTCGTATTTGCCATTTGCATGTCAGACATCCAGCTTTTCTCTGCATGATGATGTATATGTTCAATTTGCCCTCTCTTGTGCTTTCTCTCCTCTTTCCCTCATTTTTATTAGAACGACTGAATCATTGTTGTCGTCCCCCTGTCACTTATGTTTTTATGCTTTTTGTTCACGTCTCATTCCCTTCCTGTCCTTCAGTATTTTTTGTTCTGTATGGTTTTCTCCAAGAGGGTGTGCTGATGTCATAGCCCACCTTGTTGCAGGTGCATATCCAAAACACAGCAGAATTCAGATAAATAGAAATAAACTAAGCAATACCTATTCTTATCCTTCCTATTTTCTACACTGAGAGAGAAGATAAGCTGGAATACAGACTGATTCATATGAGCAGGTAAAACAAACAAACAAACAAACAAACAAAAAAACACATTGTATCCCCATGTAACTACTGTGAATGAATTCAGTGCAAACAGAAATAAATCCATTGGATTCTTTGGATTGGTGCATCAGTCATGAACATAAAGATCAGCTTGGATGTAATTTTTCTTTTATTGAAAATTTTTTAAACTACTTTTCGTAATACATTTATTCAAAGTGATTAATGTGAGACAGAATAACTTTCAAAGAATGAAGCTGAGCCTAACAGTGGAAGTGCTGGGACTAAAACAAACATTCTTCTGGTCATTGATCAGAAATGTAACCAGTCAGTCCTGATTTACCTTCCCGGCTTCTAATGTCAAATATCTCCTTAGAGTTTCACTGAACTTTCAGCTTTATAAAATGTAAGAATAAATGAACTGATAAGATGAAGTCTAAAGAGGTTAAACGATGGCCTACACTCACATAACTCCCATAGACACAGACCAAAGAAGGTGCTAAAACTTTTTTCTAAGAATATACCACTGTTAATGTACTTATTATTATTATTATTATTATTATTATTATTATTATACCAAAGCATAGGAGGACAGAAACATTATACATACAATAAATTAGTCTTTACAAATGGTCCCAAAGGACCAGCGTACCACTTGTGTAAAACATACAATACATATTTACAGTATAAAAGGTCATGTATACAAAACTATACACATTTATATTACAGCGTCTGAAAAGTCAACTAATAGGAATACTGTACGATGAGAAAATGTAAAGCTGCTTTTTCCAAATGTTTTTATTGGGTCGCCAGTTGGCAGAGAAAAATGTTATGCTCAGCTACAATAATCAATTTTCCTAAAAAATAATAATAATGAAAAAAATAAATAAATAAAATGTAAAAATTGGAAAAGCACTTTTTTCTATGTTGGTGTGTACAGCTCAGGTGATCTGTGTGAGGCTGTCACTTCTTGCATCCTGAGACAACCATAAGTTCGGCTTCTGGCTGAAGTAACGTTAAGTGTGACGTGTAATTTCCTCACTGTCGACTGGGTGCATGATGTCAAAATGCTAATACAAGAAAGAATGTATTAATTTGAATTTTATTTAGGGAGGCACTCAGTATTGAAAGCTTACAGCGATACTAATTGACTGATTGATCCCATATTAAGCATTCTTGGTATTGGACAAAAAATGCTACCAAAAAAAAAAAAAAAAAAGTAAATAAATAAAATAACAAAATCGTGCAGAAAAGAAACCTGCACCAACAGAAAAGTAAATAAATCATGTTTTTTTTGTGTATTTTAGCCTTAGCCGAGCGGTTTTCTTGCTAACTGAGGCATTCTGATATACCTTCTACGACTTGCAGGCGTAGAAAGCAAAGTAGCTACATTTCATTTAACATTGCTTACCAGTGTAAAAATTTTAAATGAAGATGATTGGCAATTTATGATGCGTTTTTGTAAGTTTGGTTTCAAGGAAGACTCAAAATAAAACATTTTGGGAATGCTAGATGTAGAGCTAGATGTTGTTAATAATAAATACAAACTTAAATATATGTAGTTTTACATTAGTTTCTGTAGTTTCCAATACCCTGGATTTGGTTTCACATTTCGTCCACTAGAGGGCACGATTGTACAAACTTACAAACACAATTGTACGATTGTACAAACCGCATGTGTCATTTTCTTGAAAAAAATATTTAGTTACATAAATTAACACCAATATAGTGACCTAAAACTCTGTCCTGCAGTCTATGATTGTATATATCTAACTTCCAAAAGCTTTTGTGTGTGATGTTAATGGTCAAAATTCACCTCCATTCAGCTGATGAATTTAGCTTCCTTAGGCAATGAGAGCTGAGCTCTGAGACTGCACACGTTCCAGACCTGACTACCAGATTATCGCTTTTCTTTCTTTCACCCCGTTCCTGAACTGCAGAGAGAGTGAAGTCTGGAGATGAGCACTTCCTGCAGGTCCTCAAGAGTTTCACTGCATTTGGGTCCCAGCAGCAGCTCTTCAAAGTCTCGTCTTTGCAGCATGACGGACATATTCTGCAGGAAAAAGCTTCGACAGAAGGCAGCCAGCTCCACCGCATCACTCGCCTGTCACAGAGAATAAACAAATGCTCAAAGGGAAAAAAATGTCATGAACATTATAGTTGAATAGTTTGAAATGGCAGAAAAACTGTAAAAACAAGTTCGAATTAAGAAACAAATAGTTCTCACCACAGCTACATAGTAGATGGACATGGCATTTTGGACAGTCATGCGCTCAGCACAGTGGATCTCACACACCCTCTTCAGAGCAGCGAGCTGGAAGGAGTCTGCCACTGGCAGCAGCTGGAAAGGAAACAGATGCCCCAGTGTGAAATCATAATTCATGTGTAGTAAGGTTGACTTATGAAAATAAGGAAAAATACCAAAGGTAGCTTAAAGGTAATATTTCCGAGGATCTATTAGCAGAAATGAAGTACATCAATAACAAATAAGTTTTCATCAATCTATAATCCTTTATAAAGTCATTGCATTTTTGAAAGTCATTGCACTTTTGAAGCTCTTCATATCTCTGCATGGGAGGCGGGTCGCCTCTCATGGAGGCTGCCATCTTGAATCGCCATGTTTCTACAGTAGACTTGGAAAGGAAGGGGTCTGGAATGTAATTTCAGTCTAGTTACAATCTGGAACTTCACCACTAGATGCTGTTAAATACTGCAAAATTTTATACACAGTACCTTTAAATGCAAGTTTTTGTTAATAAGATGCAATGCGATTTGGCAGCTAGCAATAGTGCCATGTTTCCTGTATACCATTAGTGCCCCCCCTTTCCACACACACACACACACACTCACACACACTCACACACACTCATACACACTCATACACACTCACACACTCACACATTTATTTCTACTTGTTTTATTTCTGCAGTCTAAAACTGCTCAATTAGCCCATTTTCTAAACATCAAGACATTTTTAATCTGTAGCATAGGCAGCAGAAACCATTAAAAGAAATACATGAAATTATTTAAAACTAGAAAACAGAAATGCATCTTCGACACAATATAAATATTTTATATTGCTTGTAATCCCTATGTTGTGTAGCTAGCTTGTGTGGGTGTCATATTAGCATGACTCTACCATTCAAGCAATGAAAAACGTTCGTAAAATTAAAGATAATCACACACAAGTGACCATCGTACACAGATATCAGCAACGGGAGAAAAAATGGCTGCCGGAACAAGTACAGGATAGTCAATTAGTATTGTAGCGTAAAGTTTTATGAATACACTGATAATAAGGGATCTGAATTACATCATCAATTTCAACAACAGCAAAGAGGCTTCTGTTAGAATGAGCTCTTTACAGAGAACAGGAACATCTCTCCAAAACAAGACACAAGCACACTGGATACATGCAGACAATAAAAAAAAAAAAAAAAAAGAATAAAATTAAGTTTACTAAAAATGCATTTGTTTTGGGGTTTGGGCAAACTTTACTTATTTATTATTTTTTTTAAAGGAAAGTCTACAAAACCCCCATTTTATTCAAAATGTTCAGTGACATGGTGGTGTGATGCAGTCTGACATGAACATTTACTTTATTTTATTTATTAGTGTTTACTTTGACTCATACTACATAAATTATTTCTTCAAATTTATTGATAAAATGTTTTTTTTGTTGTTGTTGTTTTAAATTCCAATTATACTTAAAGGTACGAAAACTCAATATTAATATATTTATAGATGCAGTGTATACATTTACATTAATAAATATGTTTTGGCAGCATCCGTACAGGTCGTTGTGAATGTATCAGAACACACGGCTGAATACATAACGCTTGGAGCTAGAAGTACTGTCTGTCATACAAAATTCATCACAAACAGCTTGATCGTTAGATTTAATTGAAATCTCTCACCTCCAACATATCAGACATGGCTGCACCCGAGTTGTCTGCTCCTCCGCCATACAGGTGAGACATCAGCATCTGAAATACCAGTTTAATGCTTATGGTAAACACATAATGATGTATTGGACACTATTTACTGTATTTCACTATCAAGGTTGCCTTTTCTGTTGTTGTTTTTCACCTGAAAAGTGCTGTGCTTGATGTCTGTGACCTCGATGATATGATCTGTACCATGTGATTCGTTAATGCTGAGCAAATCTTTGAACCTTAGTTGAGACACAAGGAGTAGATATTCAAGCACATTATCACTTGCATGCATTGGGACAGGGTGCAAAGCTGTTTTAGTAACCAACCTCTGTGATGCAGACATGAGGAGCACTCGGTGGGCGTAGAACGGCCTGCCTTCCACCAGGAATGTCACATCGGACATCTCGGAATTATTCAGGAAATGGATGTCTGTTGGTTAGTAAGACATGAGCGTGGGGTTTCTGATATTTGCCAATTTCAGGTAACAATGACAATGTTTTTTACTGTTTAATCCTTTATAATGTTTCATATTTTATACTCTTGGGCAGTATAAAAAATACTTAAAGTTTAAAATAAAAAAAAAATTGTTTAAATAAAGCTTTTTGGGAAACGTGGATTAATATGAATAATTATCACTGAACTTTAATAAAAATCTGCCTGGTCAGAAGGTACTGACTTATTTTCTCGATCAAATCTGTAAATATTATATTAGTGAGTCTTACCTCAGGCCATGTGTTCTACTAACAACATCTATGTTTTTATTTATACAATCAAAACTGACACAGAAGTAAAACTCCTGAGTACAGCAGAAGAGCCTCATCATCCAAAGATCTAAGGTCATTTGTTTTTCTGTAATTTTTTAACATAATGTCATATTACACATAAGTGCAAAAGTTATTACATATTGTTGGGACACACGCAGCATGTTTGAGTTTGCTCGCAAATCTGTGCGCGTGAGGTGAAGTATTTTACCTAGCTGAGCGGCTAATGTGCTCCTCATTTCTGGAATAGGAGGCAGAGGAGCACTGCCGAAGCAGTGGCTAAACACAGATCCCAGCTTCTCACGGATCTCTTTATTCTGGATGGAAAAAAGACACAAAGCCATTCCAATGTGATATTCATCAGATCAAATAAATTAAACAACATTTTTTCTACTGGTGGTGTGCTTTATCTCACAAGCTGGACTCATCTGGAAACTGGCGTTACTTTTTGATGGATGTGTTTACCTTGGTGGTTTTGATGATGGAGAAGAGCAGTGGAAGGCCATCAGTAATCAGTTCCTCATAGAGTTTCTCCTCCCACAGAGAGCTGAAATCGTTCAGGAGGGAAAGAGTTAACTCGGTTCTGGACTGAAGCTGTGCCGTGTGTAGAGACTCCAGCCACACGTGTAACTTCCATGGTACACCTGAAACACACACACACACAAAATAAAAACTACAGTTTTTAGAAAACTAAATATAAACTACAATTAACAATAAACATGGATTAAGACTACATACAATCATAAATCAACTTCATTTTCATTTTTGTTTTGCACTATGGTTGCTGGAGCTGGTGGTGTAGTGGTTAGGGTGCTGGGCTCATGAGCAAGAGGTTATAGGTTTGAATCCCTGTTAGACCCCCACCGTGCTAAGACCCCTGGGCAAGGTCTTAACCACAAGTGTGCCTCCGTCCACCCAGCAGTATAAATGGGTACCAGTAAATATAGTGGAAGGTAACCTGTGATGGACTAGCAACCCATCCAGGAGGAGTTGAACTCCTAGTTGATTCACACTACGGTAACCGGAAATAAGCTCTGGCCTGATGAGCTAGTAGCCTCTAGTATAAAAAACCCAACAGACTTTACCAGACTTAGGATGGATTAAAACATTTCCTGGTTTCTCATCAGTGCCCGCTCCCAGAAACTAAACCCCATCTATTTTTTTTCCCAAAAAAACACAATCAAAACCTCGGAAAAGGCCTCAGACAACGTAACGTGTGTGTGTGTGTGTGTGTGTGTGTGTGTGTGTGTGTGTGTGTGTGTGTGTGTGTGTGTGATTGTGAGATTGGTTTAGTTCTGAGTGAAATAGATTTTTGGAACTGCAAAGCTGCTGTTCTATAGTCAGTCCAGAGATTAATACATGTTATATGTACATGTAAAAGACTGATCATCTATTGTGTGATGAGACATCACACATGAGACATTAACTCTAAAAGACTTCAACAATCACCTCATTTCTCTATTTAAATATATAAGAT
>JBCNYG010000014.1:9178714-9196580 GCA_039654305.1 Porochilus rendahli | reverse complement strand
GACAGATAGACAGATAGATAGATAGATAGATAGATAGATAGATAGATAGATAGATAGATAGATAGATAGATAGATAGGACTGTATTAACCTCACAATGGAAATTATTGCCTTTGCATTTTACTCAGTCAAAGTGAGCACACACACGTAAAAAGTGAACACTCAGGCACCCAGAGAGCAGTTGGGGGTTAGGTGCCTTGCTCTTCAGCCATTAATGTGAAGAAAGGGAAGGTGCAGCTCACTTCCCCCTCCACACATTTTTCCTGCTGGTTCAGGAATAGAACCAGCGACCTTTAGGTCCCAAACCTGCGTCTCTAACCATGAGTCCATAGCTGCCTGTTTGCACAGATTAAACTAATAAGGTTATCTTCTCCCCTTCCTGAGGTGAACTGGGTGTACTAGAGTAAGGAAAACTAAATATGCAGGGCAGTGGGCCTTCCAGGCCCAGGGCTGAAAAGCTCTACGCTTAAGATTATGTTCTATACTATACCTACGTACTATAACATACCTCTCTTTGCTCAGGGCCATCCTGGGTGGCTCCAAATTCGGATTCTCCATAGACTCCATCTGTGGACTGCGCAGGAAATAGTAGAGAGTGTGCAGTGCTTCAGGAGACCAGGACAGCTGCTGCTTTTGACTGGGACGACCAGGACTGAGAACGTATCCCCCAGAGAGCAAACGCTGCATGTGGCGCATGGCGCGGGATACCAGGTCGCCTGACAACATTAAAACAGAAGAGTGTTGGGCTTGTGACCAAAGGATCTCAAGTGAATCTCAGCTTCTGTGGGGGTGTTGGGCTCTGACCACGGCATATGAAAAAAGGGGGAAAAAACCCAGCTTTGTGGGATTACAAATTACCCAAAAAGACCCATAATGTATGACTGTCTTCTAAATGTTCCTACAAATGGTTTGAAAAAAACAAAAGGCATTTGAAGAGTTCTGAAACTCTTCACATTTTTTCCCCATCACAAAACGCCCTTGCCAATGAGTGCAATCAATGCCACCTACACACTTACGTTTTATTTCTCCTTCCAAGGATGTTTTCCAGGGGTTTCCATTTAACTGGAGGTACACTTATCAAAAATATTTGAACAATATTTTTTTCTCAGAGTTTAAAGAAAGATTTTGTTCAATATGATGAAACTGCAGTGCAGATAAAGTAATAAGCTAAGATTGTTTATTACCTTCATCAAGGAAGTTATGTTTTACCCTAGGTTTGTGTTTGATTGTCGAGCCTGGGACTCGAACCCATGACTTTCCTGCTTGGAGGTGGATGTGCAAACTACTGCACCACTATGCCACCGCAAATCCAATTCTTGCTCGAGACATTTTTAAAGGATTCTTTATTGTGGTGAGATAGGATGGTTTTTGGAACTGTTGCAATACTGCAGGCCCAGCAGGGGGTGCTGTGTACTTTGTTATTTTTGGCACAAACTTTGTGTGGATTTTGATTACATTTCTACCACAGGATGAGATTTGGATAATTTATCAAAGGCTTCTTTAACAATGTGAGATAGGAAGATTGTTTTTAACATTTTGGTTCATATGAGGGATTGCTGGACACTTATTACTGCTGCTGCTGCTGCTGCTGTTAAAATTATCCTAAATGATGTCGTTGGTAAAACAACTTAAACATCTGGAAACGTGGTATAGAAGAAAGAAGCAAATGATGACTGAGAAGCTACTCCTCATTGTAAGGGGGAAAAAATCTAAATGATCTTGTAGAATCTATAGATATTTTTATTTATAGCTTAACATAGCATCAAAAACATCAAATGTTTTATATGAGCATTAAAGAAACAAAGGCCCCATCTATACACTATATATATTATCTTCTTCATGTAACATCAGCACATACACAATTTCTGCACCTTCCCATTGTAAAATCATCAAATACACACGCCAGTACATTGTTTCCCACTCGTGGAAGAGGTGGAAATGTGAACAAATATATAGTTCAGGCCTTAAAACACACTGCAGTAACCTAAATCAATACTGCCAGCTATGCTTGTATAGAAAGCCAGGCTCGTGTTATTCCCATAACAAGGATGAGCAAGAGATAAACAGAGGAAGCCAGATATCCTCTCCTTATCATCTGGGTTCATCATTAAGAACTCAGGAGCCAAGAAAAAGAGTGGCAGGCACATGGAGAAAGCATCACCCCGAAGAGAGGAAGCAAGTCACAGGAACATGACACTGATCTAATAAACACGGTCTGATACTGCCTTCATAGGAACCGAGTTACAGGTTTGTGCGACATTTCAGAAACTGAATTTTGGCCAGACTTTAAATAAAGTGGTACTCTATAACTGGAAACCCATCTGCCTTGAGGCTAACTGCACCACTCTGCATTAACTCCTTAATTACCATATCAAAACCAACACAGATGAATGACCTCTGATAGATCTACCACAAAGACCTGCTTTTCAGCTCTTATGGGCATTTGGGTGTGGTGTTATTTCACAGGTTTGTCATAAACACAAGGCACAAAGAAGCTACTTTTTCCTCCTCGGGACCAAACAGAAGATGCTCTTGTAGCAGGGGCACAAGTAACAGAGTGTTTCAGAACGCCTGCGGGCTGGACCAAGCACACACTGCCCTCATCCTGAGCTGTGGGCTGGAAAATAAACACATGGCCAGCAGCACAGCCACATGTTTTAGAGTAGGGCATGAGCAACCATGCTAATGACACAAAGAAGTTCTTGTTCAAGACGATTAAAGATAAATAAATAAATAAACACAAACAATTACTTTTACACTGGCATGGAGATAGCTAAAGGAATTCCTGATATATTTATATTTTGCCAAATATTTCACATATACACCTGCAGCATTCTCCCTTACATGAAAATGTTTGCAGCACAATGCTGTACTAAATACACAGTCAGTGTTGCATTAGCTTAACATTTAAAACAAACTTTGTACAACATGCAAACTGAAATAACTAATCTCTATTTGGGACATACATTATACTGTAGACATTAATAGATTGTCAGTATATTGGTATTATTAATAAGTGACCCATTTCTGTTCATCTAAAAGTAGTGATTTCTAAAATAACTGGCACCCTTAAAGAAAGGTTCTGCCTAAAAGCGGCGCTCTGAAAATGTTTGCATTTATTTACAGTTAAGAAACAGCCATAATTTAACTTACTGTCTTTTCAGTTTTACTCTAAAACTTATTTTTCCTCATGAAGAAAAAACATTGACCAACAAGAACATTTTCTGGAAAGTGCAAGTGCATTCAGCGCTTATATATTTTTCCTACTATTTTCTTCATTTATTGGGAACATTTGCACAAATATGGAGAACCCCAAATTGTTCCCAGAAAGAAAGACAGAAACAACAAAACAAAGAGAAGTGAGCATTTATTATTTTGCTATACTGTATTAATCCTGCAAGGGAAACTATTGTCTCTGCATTTAACCCACCCAAAATGAGCACAAGGACACTCGGGGCAGTGGGCCGCCACACTTAATGTGGGAGCCTGGAGAGCAGTTGGAGGTTAGGTGCCTTGCTCAAGGGCACTCCAGCCATGAAGGTGGAGGAAGGGAAGGTGCAGCTCACTCCCGCACCACCACACATTTTTCCTGCTGGTTCAGGAATTAAACCAACAACCTTCTGGTTTAGCCACACAGAAAAACTCGAACAGGCTATGAAGCAAGAGTGCTAAGCCCGGCGCCACTGTGCTCCCCTGTTACAAGCACACATATTCTTTGTGAATGGAATGCTATAACATTAAAATTTCCTTTTGCTGAAACTAAGAAGCCCAACCCTGTTCCAGCAGGTCAATACCCCGTGCACAAAGCGAGTTCCATGGCTTTTAGAGCATGGTGTATGATCTTTCAACAGGAGCAGTGTTCTTCTTTCTTCCTTAAAATTTAATAACGAAATACTTTAGTTCATCCTTTAACATAGTTACTGATGGTGGGATATGATTCCATGATGACACCTAGCTTTTATGGATGGATTGTAGGTAGGAGTTTCTTGAGGGCTCGTCTTTTATTTTCAATTGTATTACCCCTATTTGGCGTTCAGATAGTTTAAAGAAGTCATACTCACTGAGCTCTGAGATGCTTCCCACACAGGTGGCCAGCAAAGCCTGCTCCAGCGTCCGCACCTCCATCTGAACACACGTATCCTGTTTGCCCTCTGAGCCTGGACCATGACCCTCAGCATATGGGCTGAAGTGGGCCGGTAGGGAGAGCTCACCTACACACAAAAAACATCATATATAAGAAAACACTGCTAGCGAAAAAGGAACACCCATACTTAAGGTCAAATTACACGATTCTAATTATCAAGATAGAAAAGGCATAAAGGGCACACCCCAAGATGGCATTATAACACATACTGTACATGTATCAGTACAATACTGTGAAACAAACATAGCAAGCCTTATTATTACTTCTATAATGGTGAAAAGCTAATCTAAATGTGAAGTTATTACCGGTTAGTGAAGCGAGCCAGAGTACCATTAGAGTAAAAAGGCACCAACTCACACAGACTAAGTCTCTATTAGAGATAAGAAGGGGAAGAACTTTGAAACCTAGCTGTAATTTTCTTTACAAGGATCCCTCAGGGAGTGTGAACACAATGCAACCCACTCCCACAGTATCACTTCTTCCTTCTCCTTAGAGAGACGTCTGCAGGGGCATTTCTCTCACATTCAGGCTAACCATTGTTTTTGAATTCAGATCACAGGATTGTCAGAGGTTCACTCTGATTTAAACTTTAACTTTAGCCAATTAGCCCAATGTGCATGTCTTTGTACTGTTGGACTAAACCGGGGTACCCAGAGGAAACCCATGCAAGCACAGGGAGAATATGCAAATTCTACACTGAAATACCCAAGGCCTGAACTCGAACCAAGGACCTTCTTGTTGTGAGGTCGATGAGATAACCACTATGCCACCGTGCTGCCCTGTTCACTAGTAGTCAAATAAAATATAACTTTCTGCGCAAAGGTAACACGTATGATTATGGCAGTTTTACTTGGACACGCTGCAGATCCGCTTACAAAAGATGTATTAAAAAATAAAAAGTAATTAAACTAATTAACCAATTACAGGTACACGCAAAATCCAGTTATTGTTTTCCTTTTGTGCAGATGTTCAGTATACAGTTAAAGACGCTGCCGAATAAACTGCACACAACTGGTTTAACTGGAATGCTTTGACCTTGATGAAACTGGTTTGAAGCTTTAGTGAAACTGTTCTCTGACTACAGTAAAGCTTAAAGGTGGCTTTAATTATTAAACCTCTTGCATTTTAATCCTTTCCCATGATGGAGATTGGCTACTCCTCTCCAGAACGCCAAAGTTCTCCTGAATCCCACCCGAGCTCTAATAAAGTCATGACTCTGCAGCTGAACTGAATGACAGATGATTGCCTTTGAAATACATGCCTACATTTACTTTCCCAAGCTGCAGGGGATGTAAAGCCTACTCCGAACAAAACAATAAGAGGAGCTTAAGCTTGGCCTCTGATTCATAAACGATGTTCAGCTCCAAGAAGATAGAGGGCTTGCTTTGGGGATTCTTCTTTTACACATAATTCAAAATCCATCCCTTTCCCTGGGAACGCTTGTTCACTATGTATTCAAAAGAGATTAAACAGAGGACAAAGGAATGGATTTGTTTTTAAAATTAAAAAGTAAACGATTGAGCAGTTGTCCATTCATTCAAGTAATTCATGGTTGGTAGGGTGGAAACCACTTTATCCACATACTGGACATGTGATACACATAAGTCACATTTATGGGATGCTCTCTGATAGTTTTTTCATGTTTAATTTAGTGTACACTGAATATTAAGGGGGGCGGCACAGTGATTTAGTGGTTAACACATCCGCCCCACAGCAAGAAGGTTCTGGATTCCAGGGCTCGGCGAGAATGTTTCTGTGCGGAGTTTGAATGTTCTCTCCATGCTTCTGTGAGTTTCCTCTGGGTACTCGGAGTTTCCTCCCACAATCTAAAAACATGCACATTCGGCTAATTGGCTGTTCCAAACTGCCCCTAGGTGTGAGTGTGAGTATTTGTGTTGGGTGTTGCCCCTGCAATGTTCTGCTGGGGTGTGCCCTGCCTTCGCCCAGTGTTGGCGAAATGGGATCCAGCCTCCCTGCGACCCTACTGGGATTAAGCAGCTCAGCATATGAGTGAGAGAAAGACGGTTGCTGGCAAGCAAAGAAATCCCCAATTTTAATGATTACTTGTCCTCTACCTCAAATCAGAGATTACTGTGACACTTGAGAAAACTGCTCAGATCACATGGTGACTTTTTTCAATCTGATGATTAATGTACACTCATAAATACAGAAAGAGTAGAAGAATAAAAACAGGAAAGAAAGCGCTAATTCTGAAATGTAATACAATCTATAAAATCCGACTGGATTGCTTTAAATATTAGGATAGTGAAAGCCAAAGCTGTCTATAATTCTGAGACCGCAATGAGCACCACAAAGCCTTCAATTCACATGTGCTTCATATCATGGCCATTAGCTCACAACCCAATTTTAAATATATAGTTTAAATACATTCAGCCTCAAAGAAGCCTAGCTACCTCATATATGTAGTCATATAGCCCGGTTCTACACACATGCTGGTTCTGCAAAGGTCAGATGGGTTTTTGTTAGCCACAGGGTGTGTTATACAGCTGGGCACGTGGTAAATCCAGAGCTCCAAACCCTTCAATCCACACCCATCCTTCACCAACACATCCAGCTCAGCGCCTTTCCCATGACCAGCCATTCCAACACTGGCTGCCCTGAGGCTAACATGTGCGTCATAACAGCCACAGCCACACACACACACACACACACACACACACCCAAGTGACATCGAGACACATACACACACGACTGGCCTCGTCATAGTAGATTGAGGGGAAGGGAAATGCATGTGATTTGCCACTAGGAGAAGGGATAAGGAGGACTGAGGTTAAACTTGGCACACTGTTTCATTTAGAACTACAAATCACACAGACCACTAACGGCACGCTGGGAAATCTGTATTAGTGCAGTGGGTCAACTCTGGGCTGGTGCTCCTAGGGAGAGCGGGGGAAAGGCATTAAAATGATTGTGTAACACATTCAATTATAAATATTTAAAAGTCGAGAGAGTTAAATAAAGTTAGTTACTGAATATGCATTTCTCAGCAAGTCGAATATTATCTACTACTGTACATTATTGGTAAGCCTGGCTGTACTGACTACTGTTTGTATTATTAGTAGTATTAGAGTATTATTAGGCAATTTTTTTATTAGTGCATTAAATTACAAACACCACACGGACATGTCAAATTGTCTATTTGGTTCCATATATTATTTATTCCTTTGAGGTTTCTGTTAGTCACAAGATACACTTAAACCTTTTTACATATTTACATATACTTAAAAAATTACAGGGTTAGAATTTACATAATTGTATACAAAACTGGAACAGTGCAATCTGTTTGGTCTGTTATGTCCTGATTCAAAAACATTATTCCAATTAGATAATGTTTGGAACAAAAACAGTGGACACAGTCACACTGTCACAGTCGCTTGGAGCATAGAAATCTTTTACCAGTTTATTTTTCTTGCTTGTTTATGTGTAGTAAATACTAAAACATCTTTATAGAGTGCGATTTACTTTTGTTTCCATGTAGTATGTACTTTACAGAATGAGCTACTACTAAACTACTAAATGATCAGGGTAAACAGATGCTACAGGCTACAGTTAGCTTTTCAGCACTACTATAGATCGAGCTCACCTCACCTGCCTTTGTAAACATTGAAATATGTTAAGAATAATCTACTAAATATCTTGTTTTAGTTTGCTTCATGAAGTTTCCATGTAGTATATACTAAAACCCATGAAGGGAGTTAAAGAGACACCATTACACAAGTGGAGATTATCCGTGTCAGGATTTTTAAAAAAGTTGTTCTGTGCTTTTTTTGCTTATATTTCTGTGAAGTATATATTAAAAGAACTATTCAACTCAGGCTCGGTGGATGCTGCAGACGTTAATCGATCTGTTCAGAAACATCCATTTCACCTTCAAGTGCATAACTATTCATTTATTCTCTTCTCGACTACGGTCACGGGAAGGCTGGAGCCTATCTCACCTGACTCTGAACAGTTCACCAAGCCAACGCAGGCCAACAAATACAACCGTTCACACTCACACTCTTACCTAGGGGAAATTTAGAAAAGCCAATTAGCCTGAAGTGCATGTCTTTGGGAGAAAGCCGATGTACCCAGAGGAATACAAGGAGAAAACCATCATGGCATGCAAACTCCACACAGAAAATCGACTGTTATTTGAAATGAAACGCACTTATTCTTTATGCATTTTCGAAAACACATGTTAAAACTTGGGGAGAAAAAACTCTCAAATCTACACTTTAAGTGCTTATTTACATTAATGAATGAGCACACAGGCATTAGTTCACATACTTTGTTACCACCAGTGATAAACAGGATAAAACATCAACCCAGAGGATAATATTTTCATGATGGGGAAACTATGGCCTGAACACAGAGTATAATTCATGTTTTATCACTACAGCCCTTCAGTCCTTGAACCTGTGAACATTAATTTGTTTCACGCTGCAGCTCTAAACACAATGCCTCTCAGTGCAGGAACGCCACTGAAACAAGCTTTAATAAAATCATTGAGATTTTAATTCAGCCTGACCCATTTTCAATGAAAGCAAATGTTTGTGAATAAGCTTGCATTTGAATTACAGATCTTGTAAAAGAGCCTACTCTTTACAGGGCGATGTCTGAAAGGAACTCCACTCAAACCCCAAAACACAGCCACCCTCATTAGCCTAAATATGAGTGATTAACCTATTTCCCTCTCAGTATGGTGAGAAAACAGTAAGTCAGTCAGAGTGGTACACCGTGCTACAACAGTGCCATTCTGAAGGGGGCACAATGGTGCGAGTGTGCGCCACAGGTAGGCTCAATCAGACCTTGTGTTACCTGCTGATGTTTTTAAAGCGTTCTGTGAATATGAACACGTATTTTGGCTTGCTTAACCTGAAACACCAAGAGGAAAACCAAGCCTTGATGGATCTGTTTGCATGACTACGTTCTCACACAAGCCTGCATTTCTCCTGAGAATTAAACACATGACTGATATGTGTGTGTTTCTTTAAATGACTTTCGTTGAGCAGCAGAAATCCTTAGAAATTTAAGCAGCATGTACAAAGCTGCAATTTTGCAATTTTGGAACCTACAATTAGCCTAGTGTGCATGTCGTTGTGAGAGGAAACCAGAGAATCAGGAGGAAACCCAGGAAAGCACATGGAGAACTTGCAAACTCCACACAGAAACACTCAATCCCGGGAATGGTACACATGACCTTCATGATGTGAGGTGGTAATTCATCCAAGTACACATTTGTGTGCCTTTTCTACCATGTGAATGTTTTTATAACAACAGCTCATTCAGAGGGACTTGTAAGCCAGACGCTGCACATAATCTAAGCCTAATAAAAGCTTAAACATATCTGTGAGGTATCCACATTCTCTTAATATCTATGGAAGAAGTCTTTGTATCTGTTTCTTGTGAGGAGTATCCAGTGCTTTGCAACAGTCAGTAAGTTTTCTATCAATGGGAATTTCTTCATGACCTTGCACTTTCTGTTTTAATGGTAATATGACCTATTTTTACTGCTGCCTGAAACCAAGTTAGTGAAATCACCGGTGTTTGTGAGTCTATCTATTTATTTGTTTGTCAGCTTGTTTGTCTGTGAACAACGTGTTGACCACACCTGTACATGGATTTTGATCAAACCTGGTGAGAACACCAAAGTCCTAAAGTCCCAGAATAATTTGATTTTGAATGTCTGGGTCAAAGGACAAGCTCAGAGCAACGTCGCTAAGTTTTGGAAATAGATATAATAACTTCGACACAAGTGTTGATAGACATGCCATTACTTCATTGACCTTGAATGACCTTAAAAGTTGAAATCAAGGTCCCAGGATTTTGGTCATGTATAAATTTGAAGCGTATTATAACACAGATACATGAGTAATTAAACCCAGGATCCATAAACGCCTGTTTGCTACAGTATCCGTGCTGCTTGGGTTAAGTACCTTGCACACAGAACTCTCCTTTGTACGGACCACTGAATTATATGCAAATTAGAAATGGTAAGAAAATCTTGACATGCCACATCAGGTCTTATCACGCCACCCTATCCTGGTTTATTTTCCCATACCTGCATGCTCCATCATGTTTTATTCCTTATTCAGATTCTTAATGCCTTATGTACAAACTGGCCAAAAGCATCCTTAATCCTACTATTCTCTAAAACCTCTTGACAAAAAGTCAAAAGGTAAGTTACAGTTTTGTAAATCTGACCACACATACCATCTTTTTTACCCTTTCAGCTTATTGCTACTTATTACACACCCCAGCCAAACCTTCACCAAACCAAAGGTTGGTATGAAAAAAGCAGGAGTGGCTTAGAATTACTCCCTGAGAGTCAACATCTGCCCCCTCGATTTAGTGCTAAACATTGTAGCCATGTTTTAACAGGGCCACAGTTTTAATGTTATTTTACCAAGTCTTCCCAACATGCCTGAAGAGCAGCACAGTGGTGTTGTGGTTAACACGTCTGCCTCATAGCAAGAAGGACCTGGGTTCAAGTCTTGGGCAAAATTTCTGTATGGAGTTTGCATCTCGGATGGAGATCTGCCTATGCTTCTGTGGGTTTCTTCTAGGTACACCGGTTTCTTCCCACACTCCAAAGACATGCAAATTAGGCTAACCCACTGTACCAAATTACACCGAGGTGTGAGTGCAAGTGTGAATGGTTGTATCGGTACTGGCCCTGCAATGGACTGGAGAGCTGTTCAGGGTGTGCCCTGCCTTTGCACAGAATTACTTGAGAAAGGCTTCCAGGATTAAGCCGTTTAGCAAATGAATAAATGAATAAATGAATAAATGAATGCCATGTCTGAAAGGAGGATTACCTGGTCTGTAGTTAAACAGAGAGAATCTCACCATGATAACATGAATTTCTTAAACACTATCCATCATGTTATCAGCAGCCAACAGGCGTGTCACTGAGAGACAGGTTAGCGTTATAAAGTGCGTCACTCAAATTAAACTACACTAAATTAAAGCTTGGGCACTTGCTGATCACAGGTTTAAAGAGAGATGACATCTATTCATTAGTTCTCTGGATTTAACCCAGAAGCAAAAGGGCATATTAAAAATATGTAATACAACACATATTAAGAGAATTATACCCATATTAAGGACACTTGTGTGGAAAATTTTTAAAGGCTGATTAAAACACAGGACATAAATTATATAATATTTAAGATGAGGTAGGAAAAAAAAGCTCCTGAGATGTATGGGTGGAATTTAATTAACTTGGTGGTTATTCATTTCACTCAGGGAAAAAAACCTGCTGACACACCTGTTGTTAATCACACCCTTTGGGGCAAAGTTCATACCCAAATATCAAACACAGAGGCTAAGCACAGGTCTGTGATGACCTGCTACCTTCCAACTGATTGGATTTACTGTATGATTAATTGTCGGATGTGTGAAGCAGAGACTAAAAAGATGAAAGCTCAACCCACATTTGGGTGGTCCCGTTTCTCACCAATGGCTGATTAACTCCTCGGTGAACTTTTAGTAGCTGTTGAAAACTGCAGGAAGTCACTTAAGTGTTATTCCCACATAAGTGCTCAGAAAGGGTGCCGTGTGTGCAATTCACTGCTTGTATGAAATGTTCGAAGGTGATGGTGACTCTCAGTGTTCATGACGCACCTGTGGTTTGGTCGTCACACTCATGACAAATGAGGTAAAAAACAAACACCACAAAAGTATGGAATTATTTTTGAAAGGTCAAGAATACAATTAATGGACTGTTAATCTATCTATCTATTCGTCCATCTATATAATGATCGTAGAAATACAATCTAAAAAAAACACCTGAACTCATTGTATGTCCTTTTATATTCACAATAAAGAATCCGATCGAATCCAATTTAATCTATTCGAAAACACCATTGACTATTATCCAAGTTATTCTTAATACTCATTTATTTTTATTATATATTTATGCATTACTTATTTTTAGTTATTAGAGTCATCAGCTAAATTGGCTGTTTAAGTTAGTTATAATGGATTTACACCACAACTTGGTTTTAAAAAAATCTAGGAACAATGGTGGAAATATGACGCAGATTTTTTTCACTACTTCTCTTCTTTCATCTTCGCTTTTGTAATACTGAATACTGGAAAAACTGGCTTTTATTTATAAATAAATGCAAGTTTAATAAAAGTGATTATACCTGATCATTTTTCTCAGGGTTTCACAGCTGCAAAACTGCTGAGATGCAATTAGAGCTAAATTAATCACAGTGCTTAGAGATGACTCTGAGTCCGTCTAATAAGGTCATCAGGAGAAGAAGACCCTGGGGTCATGAAAGACACCTGTTAGACGTGACACATCAGAATATCCACTTAACAGCTGAGTTACCATATAAACATGCACAGGTACGCCACAGAATGAAAGCGTGTCTAGTGCCTGTTTAGTGAATAAATAAACAAAGAAGTGCCACTTTTATACAATCTAAGCCTATATTTAGGATTTATCACACCTCTTTGGACCAGGTGGCATGTGTTTCCAGGCCGGCATGTTAAAAGGTGGGGAAGGTCAGGAGCAGGAAGCTCAGCTGTCAGGGCAAACTGCCTCTTTCCTACCCTGCTCAGTCTGGAACATTTGCCTAGTTCAGCTGGTACAGGGTTCAAATAAAGCTTTGTATAAAGCACTGCACAGTGCACTAATGTAACTAACTGGAGTTTAAAACTTGTTATTTTGGGCTTTATAAGAGTCACCCATGCAAGTTAAAAAGGACTTCAAAGAAAAATCCATAATAATTGTGTATATCTGGACCCTCACTTTGGAAATGGTCCAAATCCTCTGGTTTGTAATGAAGCTCAAAGTAAATGGTCTGTGTTGGCAGAACGGTTTATGAGGGTAATTAAGTAGGGATGATTGTAAGGCTTAACACTCTGCCCAAACTCTGGTTCCCACCACTGGGACTCTGTTCCCAGACCAACGGGGCCATATCACCTGTAAACCCTATTTTTCCACAGCCTCCTGCAAATATCCGGTTAGCCATTACTGCCAAGCCCCCAGAACGTCATGGTTTACTCACAGGATCCCAACATCCTTTTAGTCATAATTTAAAGTTAAAAACTTAGATCCTTGTCACAGGGCATGCTTACTCGTACTGGGGTTCCACTTGACATTGCCGATATCATCTGCATCATCTACCCTCTGGTGTGGGTTTGCCATGGCTATGACTTGTAATGAACTCTTCCTACAATTAGATGTAGAGATTCTGGTTACCCCACAATTACTTCCTTGACATCTCTCTGTAGCATACAAAACCAAATGATTTACATCTAGAACGTCACACAGTAAAAAAGAAATTAAACCTGACTAATGAGCTCAACAGATGGCCGATAGCTTTCAGTGGTTTTAGGAAATATCTCAAGTAAGGCCTCACCCTGGGTCGATCCTCCTATTTTGAGGGAAATCCTTGTTTTTATATTCATATTTGACATGCTTCCAGGATTTGGTGGGTTTAATATAGTTTCAGCTGAGACCCATCATAATAATTTCAGACTTGCTCAAGCCATATACCGTAAATCTGGACAGTTGCAACGAAAAGATCTAAGCGGTTAAAGTTCTCAGACACACAAAGAGGAAAGCCACCAAACTGAAAGTGCTGAATTTGCACCTAGACTGGTCAGGATTACCTTCAGGATTACTGATAAAAAAAAGGGTGGAAATAATTATTAAAAGTGACAAGACAATCTTTCTGTCCTTCCTTTTGTTATCTTGGACATTTACTGCTCTAATGATTTACTCACTGTGTTGCCAAATATGGCAACATATGGACAGAGTGCTAAAAGGAAGTGAATGAACAAGACTGTAGCCTATCTCACACACTATAAAATGGAGCCATTCTGTAACAGGAGTCAAAGAGGTCACTTAGGTTTTAAAGACTTCCAGATGTTGGCCTGTTCAGTGTATGAGAGAGTTGCTTTTGTATGGAAGTGAGGGTGCCAACCGTGAGCCTGCATGTCTCAATCTGTTCTCCATAAGTATTAGTGGCTACACTCTCCAAGCCACTAATCAACTGAAAGCATACACCAGCAATCGATAAGTCCATCCATATGCATGGTGTGCAAGATAAACACATTTGTGCTTGTGTGACGAGAGAGATTTTTTTTTTAAATACTCACTCACCTACAGATTCATTCATATTAATTGATATTTTTTTAAAAAGGCCACTTGATATTTTGCTTTTAAACAGTATTGATATTAGACTTCACCTGCGGTGAAAAAAAGGAATGAGGAAATGAATGTCTCGAAATGAATCACTCTGTGAGCAAGTATGTGTGATTCGATTAAGTAAAAATGTCTCCTTGGAGGGTCTTCAAACCTACATTCAATTTGCATAGACGTGGACGCACTCGTTAATGCTTTTTTCAATGCTATAACTCGGGGAAGGAAGAAATATACTTTAACACAGACACTTTTATACAAGCTACAACTCCACACACACTCACACACACTCACACCAGTTCCCATTTCCTGAGCTGTTTCGCATCATATTTGCTTTTAAATCACTGCGAAGCAGAGCAGTTCCATAGCGCCAGCCTGTCACAGACCCAGTCCAACTCCTGACACAAACCAGAGCAGAGAAAAGATCAGTGCGATGGCTTTCCATTCCCCTGCACTCTGGCCTCTTTTGCTCACTGCTTTCTGCTTACTTTGCCATCAGTGCACAGCTTGGCACAGAACTCGCAGAGCAGAACAATGGGCTTTTGTCTCTTTGTTTCACTGTTATGTTGTACAAATGTACTGACTGATGTACAATTACTGACTGAAACCCATCTGTTGCTATACTCGACATGACATCCTTCTCTACCCCGTACATCAATTGAAAAAGACCACCATCACTGACAGGATATTATTTGTTTGACCATTCTCAACACAGTTTCAGGATGACAATGGTTATGACAAACGGTCATGGAAGAGTGTGCTGAGCTAGTCAGGTAAAAACAATCCAGGTGATAGAAATATGCAGTCAGAAACTGATGTGTGCAGCATCACACACTCCTGAGATGACTATAAAGACTAACATATAGCTAACAAGCGCACCAAAAGGCCAACGATAATAGTCCTGAGGGTCTATCTTGTGCACAATGTGCCCCTTATCTGATAATTTAACCATTGACAAATAACTTCCACATAACCGCCACATTTTAAAGATCTATACCGTATACCGTACATATACCATATATACCCTACGATGATCAGCCGTAACATTAAAAACCTTATAACCAGTGACAGGTGATAGAATTTAAATTGTCATTACAGTGGTGTGGGATGTATAAGGCAGAAGGTGAACAGGCAGTTCTTGAAGTGAAGTCTTGATGTGTTGGAAACAGGAAAAACGACAACCTCTGATCTGATGCACAAAGCTCTGATCAGGGAAGCAACGGCTTGTACATCTGATCTGAGTTTACACAAGAGCTACTGTAGCCAAAACTGCTGAAACTGTTACATCTCGCTGTGACAGAAACACGGTGTATTGGAACTTGCAGACCAGTCAGGTGGTGTTAATGTTATGGCTGACTGGTGTATACTATAGTAACTGTTTGGTATCTCCTACTAACATTAGGTCATTTAACACACACTGGTTGTTTGATGACATTTTTATGATTTGTGCTTAAAGATGAACATTCTGGAGCAAAGAGAAAACTCTGGAACCAGTACAATGTAGCTACTGGTCCCAGGAGTACCAGCATGCATTGCATTAGATTTGCACGCACTTCCACAAACTAATGGCATCCGCAAAGCAACTATAACTATCTTCACATTCAGTGCAAACAAGCCCTAAGGGGTGAAACGTTGCAGCGGGTCATTCCATGCGCCCTCCTCCTCTTACCGTTGGCGTTTTTGCCGCAGATCAGATGCTCGTAGTTCTGCAGGAGCCCGTAAAGTTCCGGGTCACCGTTCACTGCAGCTTCCAGTGCGTCTGCGGGCACCGGACACTCGAAAATACCGGCGTCACACGCAGTCAGCACCCTGGCACCCACCTCCTCCATAAGAGTCTCCATGCACGAGGCCAGGCAGATAGCTGCGTGCTCGTGGACGCGCACGGACACCCGGGTGTCCACCATCCAGCGGAAGAATCTACCCACGGACAGGATGAGACCGCAGCGCGACGACTTTCCCCTCCGTAACAGTACTCCTGTACTCATGCTGTACAGGGACATCGCGCGCGCCGCAGCAGAGACGCAGGCGTCGGCGAGCGGCCAGGTGAGCACGAGCCGCGCGGCGCTCTGCACCTCGTAGCGCGTGCACCTGCAGCGGAGCACGCTCAGTCTTTGCGCCTCGCGCGCCACGCGCAGCAGCGGCCGGCGCAACAGCGCGGACACGGCGCGTACGGTGTCGCGCGTAAAAGGCGAGGGCTCGCGCTGTCCAGACACTTTACGCAGCACGTAATCCACCTCGTCGTCCGTCCACGGGAAATCTTCCAGGTCCGGTAATCGCGGGCATCTCGAGAAGATGTCCTCCGGATCCTCGGGTACTGTGTTCACCGAGTCCCAGCTGTCGTTGCGGCTGGTGGTGGAGGCGGAGCGGCGGCACCGGGTTGTCCGGCAAGCAGCGGAGGTGAACTGAGAGATGGACTTGGAGGATGACAGGCTGAGGGAATGGTACGAGTCTCCCGCACCGTAACCGGAATCCAAAGTTAAATCCTCTAAAGTTTTCAGGTTAACACTGCATAAGGCGGCCATTCCGCTTCAGATGGTCCACAGATGTTCTAAAACAGCTGTACGGATCGTGTACTAACGTCAGAGTCTAACATGCGTCCATCTGCTTTCCGGGATGCAGCTTGTACGCGCGCCGCCTGCTGCAGCGGTTTTGGGGAAACCCGAATTGAAGCAACAGCTGAAAAGTTTGTTGCCTTGAAGTCAGCTGTATTCCTTTTTTCAGCCAATCAGCTGACATCGTTCTCCCAGCCAATCAGCTGACAGCTTTCTCTCAGTCAATCAGCTAACCTCGTTCTCCAAACCAATCAGCTGACAGCTTTCTCTCAGCCAATCAGTTGACACCCTTTTCTCATCTAATTAGACACAAACAAGTGAGGACCGTAACCAATAGCTGTGACAGAAGACAAAAGTACAGTTTTTATATTAATATACATTTTAATTCACATGGTAGGGATGAAGTCTTTGGTGAAAGAAAGAGAAAAGACTATTAAACTATTCTTTGGAGTGGGGTGGGATACCATTGTACGCTCCCTTTGAACCTTATATATATATATATATATATATATATATATATATATAACCCCATAAAGTACATATAGTGCACCTAACTCTATATCCATGTTTCCAGGTAAAAATATATATTAATGGCAGTAAAAATATAATATATATATATATATATATATATACCACTTTGATCTGATACATGTAATTCAGCAGATCATTGTATTGGGTGGCGTCGTGGTTAGTAAGTTCGCTTCAGAGCAAATAGGCCTGGTTTTGATTCCCGGTCCTGGGCATTTTTGAGCAGAATTTGCATGCTTGCGTGAGTTTCCTCTGGGTACTCTGGTTTCCTGTTATTACAGTACAATTGTTGATTTGAATAATAATAGAATAATTGATTTATTTATTTATCAATCCATCTCTATATTTATCTATTTAACCAAGAAACATTTGGTACGTACCTTCTCTTCCGTCTGGCTGTAGGTTATTCACACACACACACACACACACACACACACACACACACACACACACACACACACACACACACACACACACAC
>JBCNYG010000014.1:9136194-9146663 GCA_039654305.1 Porochilus rendahli | reverse complement strand
ATCTGGGGGCCCATGTCAGACAGTTAACCAGATAATGGGAATAATCAAATGCACACTCACTTACTCAATACCTCATTTGCCAAACCACTTACTCCTGCAAGGGCCATGGGGAGGATGGAGCGGGGAGGATCTCAGCCGACACTGGGTGAAGGCATCCTGAACAGCTCACCAGGCCATCGCAGGGGCCACACACACAACCATTCACAGTCATACCCAGGGTCAGACACAATCGTGTTCCACTCTCATATACCTTAGACCTCCAGAAATTTGTGTTTCATTAATTTGAACGTACTTCCACCGCTTTTATGTAAAACAGAAGCTGCACTTGATTGCCAGCGTTAGAAAGGTTTACAAATGGGTACAAACATTTTACAAACAAAAATCAATCTATTTTTTTCACACAGACAATACTTTTACATGGATTACATGTTATGTGTCTTTAACTGTTTACTGAATTTCACTACTGTTATAGGAGCACAGCTACTTATAGCATAGCTATACACCTGGTTGTGTAATTCTTTCGTATGCATACATGCAAAATCTGAATAAATCGAAAATAAGGTAGTCAGTGGTGGGATGGACCTTTCCATCCTGAAAACAGGCTACTAAGCACACCATTCACAGGGTATTGTTTCTGTGTTCCCATGTACATACACACCCAAGCCAACTGACTATACTCAGTACAGAAATGAAGACTTTTCCTGACAAACTAGTAATATAAATAGTATGTAGATCAAGGTCTGACTTTTAAGGATTTTTTTAAACACGGGAAAAAAATTCCCCATTTATGGTTTGAAAGACATCAGAAAATATTTTAACCCTACTGTGATTCCAGAGTTGGTAAATGCTAAGAGTAACAATATGTGATTGGTTCATAGCCCTAGCTTTGAAGGATGCACATTTCCACATTGGGATTATACTGAGGCACAGTCTGGGTAACACATTTACACTTAAGATACTTTATCTTTCTAACCTGATGTACAACTTCCAGAACAGACGTTATGAAATAACTTCTACAGTAACTGTTCACTGTATTTTCTCCAGAGTTCATTTTTATATTAAGCAATAAACCAAAATTTCTACAACATGCACTCACCAAACACTTTATAAAGAACACCTATACACCTGCATGTTCATGCAATTGTCTAAGCAGTCCATCATGTGGCAGCAGTGTTATGCCTAAAATCATGCAGATATCGACCAGCAGTTTTGGTCAATGTTTACATCAACCATCAGAATTAGGAAGAATTGTGCACGTATGCACTTGTCCATGATGCCAGACAGGTTAGTTTTCTAAAACTGCTAAGCTCCTGGGATTTTTGCATACAACTGTATCTAGAGTACAAAACAATGTGCAATAAAGAAAAAAAAATAAATAAAATAAATAAATAAAAGCCCTGAGGTGTCTGGGCTGCAACAGCAGTGGGGCATGTTGAATTTCTTCCAGCCAAGTCCAGGAAGCTGAGGCTGCATGGAGCACAGGTTCACCAAAATCGCAGTTTGGAAAAACATAGCCCCTTAATACTACTCAATCATTGCTTGAATGCCACAGCCAATATGAGTATTGCTGCTGACTGTGTGTATCCTTTTATGGCCTCCCAAATGCCTATTTCAGCATATTCATGCACCATGGCACAAAGCAAAAGCCATCTCAAACTGGTTTCATGAACATGACTATGAGTGCAGTTCTCTAGGAGAGCATTCCCAGTTAATTGATATGAATGCCAAAGAACTGGAGATTGACAGCAAGAAAGCACACCTTAATTGTCTCATGCAACAGTATCAAGACCAGAATCTCAAGGGAACATTTCTTACAACTAGAGGAATCCATGGCAATGCTTAGAGAGCAAAGAGAGGCTCTCACCGGTATTACTACAGTCCTCGCCATAAAGGTGTTCAGTGAGTGTCGTGCTCATCTTACAGCAGTATACTGTGGAATTTACTTAAAGGAAAAGAAAAGACATGGTTTAGTGCATGCTGGGGGGCAGGATCACTATTTAAACTTTTAAGACTAAAAAGCTGCATATTTTTCTGTTTTTTTTTTTACACCAAATTATGCATCGTTCATCCATTAATTTTCTGAACCACTTAATCCTAATTTGGGTCACAGGGAGGCTGGTGCCCATCTCAGCCGACTCTGGGTGAGGGCAGAGTACACTCTGGACAGCTCGCCAGGCCATCGCGGGGCAGAGACACACTGATGGCAATACAGCTTACTCTTTACGAAAAACAGCAACCGTTCTTTTACATCTTTATAGTAGTATACTTAATAGTGAGTAAACCATTTACTTTTCTGCAATTAAATGGTGAGCAAGCTATCAGGTGAGTTAAATTATAAAGCTATGTAAAATAGATGATGTAACAGCTGGCTGGGGGGGAAAATGGTAAACATGACGGCCTTGTTGAGAAAAACAAGGGAGTTTTGGGTGGCTGAAATGGTGATTGATCCTCCAATCTGCACTAATCCATGCAATTCATTTTCCTTTAAATTTCTAACAGTGCATGGCATATGCATTGAGCTGCTGTTTTGGCTGGGTGGAGGGTCTATATCAGGGCCAGACCAAATATTTACAAAAGCCTGAAATCAACTCACTGGGTTGACAGTAAGGCAATACTGCTCATTTTTCTAAGGTAAGTTTGACACAATTTGATTATTACAAACCAATTAAAAAAATCCAAACCATCACACACACACACACACACACACACACACACACACACACAGGAGTACGCACTCTTGTAGAATGTGTCGCGTGGGTCTGGTCTGAGCATGTCTGCAGCATGTGTGTGTGAACTGTGGGTCTCCTGCAGAGTGTGTGTGTGGCTGGCCAAGGTCTGAGGGATGTGTTTCACACTGTTCATCTTCAGGCTGGACTCATCTGAGGTGAGAGAGAATGAGAGAGGAAAGTGAGAAAAGGGTCATGCGGTCAACTTCACACACATGAGAAGCAGCTTGCTGGATGGAGGATGACAGTGTAGGTCACTGAGATCAACTCAAGCAAGAACTGCAAGAAAGGCATAACATAATGCTGCACTCACCAGAAAATGTCAGGACATACAGAGTCTAGTCACACAGGTAAATATAATAGCTAAAAGACAGAGACAGTATGCAATCATGTGCTAATTATTATTTGTAGAGTATCACATAATAGATACATGGGAAGCTAGGCTTTCGCTAACATTTATTTAAAATGTATGTTTACCAACATGTCATTAGTCAAATCATCATTCGTTTAGTGAATCCATCCATCCATCCATCCATCCATCCATCCATCCATCCATATGTCTACCAATCCACCCATCCACGCACGCACTCACCCATCCATCCATGCATCCATCCATCCATCATCCATACTGCTTATCCATCAGAGTCATGGGAGAAGTGGAATCCGATCCCAGCTGATATTGCGCAAAATGCAGAGGACGACCTGAACAGGTTGCCAGTATAATGTAGGGCTCAGATGTGCATAATTTTTTTTATTATATATTAGTAATATTAATTATTTACTGTGCCCCCCCCCCCAAAAAAATGTGTTAGTTAACTTGATGCTGACAGGTTGTTAAGTATAGCTTAAGTAATAATAATACGGAAACCCCAAAAAATAGATGCTTATACACCCCCGCTTAAAATTACACAGAAAGAAAACAATCTAACTCAGGTAGGCAGATTTAATTTTGGCTAGCAAAACAACACCAAACATCAACGGCAACATGGTACATAAACTTGTTAAACGGATAATTAAACTAAAAGATAGGTAATACAAATGTACATTGAAATCAGCTAGAAAAGGCAGCGAAAAAAAATCTCAGTGTTAATCTTTTCTTCTTTCGTTCCAGATCAAAGTCAGGAAACACAAGTTATTTATTTCCTGCAGGACTGAAGATTCAGCCCTTTTAGGAGCCACATTACTCTTATAACTACAGCCTCAAACACCTATCAGTGGGGATATCTATCAGGTGCTTTGGCTTTAGGCTGTGCCTAAATCTTTATAGCATAGTTTGCTTTATTTTTACAGTTGAAAATGTACTTGCTACGAGAGAAAACTGTTGCAAAGTGAGATAATGACTGAGGAAAGATACAGGCAATAACACAGAAAGGAGGGAAAGAAAAATGAGGGAAGAGATGAGCAAGCACTCTGTGTGATCAATGGACCACATTACATACATCATATGGAAATGAACACAATCTCACTGACAGAGACTTTGCTTGTGCACAGAAAAACACAGATGCAATACTGAACATTCATTCTTTCATTTAAGCTATCAGAATTTTCAGATAATTTTTATTGCTGGTGTATTAAGATGAACTTGGCTTTGCTACAAATCGTTACTGTCAGGCAGAAACGTCTTATATCCAAAAACATCTGTGCAACTGTGGCCGAATGGATGGAGAAGCGGCTTTAAAACTGAAAGGTCACTGGTTCGATTCCTGAGCCAGAAGGGAAAAATATGTGGTGACGGAGGAGTTTTCTATACCTTCCTGTCCTTCACGTTCATGGCTAGAGTGCCCTTGAGCAAGGCCCCTAACCTCTAACTGCTCTCTGGCAGCTGCAATGTGTGGTAGCCCACAGCTCCGAGTGCCTGTGCTCACTTTGAATGGGTTAAATGCAGAAGTCAAAGTTTCCCTTACAAATTATTTAAAAAAGAAAAAAAAAAAGAATGTCGAGATGGAAAGATTCTGCCCAACTGCGGCAAAACGATGTTGGGTCTCTGTCTCAGATCAATTTATAAAATTGGATATAACAAAGAGTTGCACAGCAGCTGTGTGTGAGCTGGTACAACACTCACCTGATTACTGAATATACATACCTGGTCTCAAACTCTGCTCCACTACATTTACACAAAACACTCAAATCCTAATTATTTCTCAGTGTATCTCACATCTTCTAGTTTTTATTCTGGTTTTTGAATCTTAGGTTTTGTTCTTATTATTCAGGGTACACCACGAACAGCCAACACACACCACTCACACCTTGAGGCAATTTGGAACAGACAATTAGCCTTATATATACATCTATAGACTGTAGGAGGAAACCCGGAAGAAACCTACGCAAGCAAAGGAAGTTCATGCAAACCCCACACAGAAATGCCCACGCTGAGCCTGGGGCTCAAACCCAGGACCCTCTTGCTGTGTTTTTTTATGTTATTAGTCAATTATTTGCAGTTCCACTTTGATACCTTTGTTTTCAATGAATTTTGATTTTCAGTGAATTTGTTACAATCTGTTGTTTGTCTCAAAGTTCTCAGAAGTTTCATTCATTTCATTCATTTTCTGAACCGATTGTTCTTAATTAGGGTCGCGGGGAGGCTGGCGCCCATCTCAGCCGACTCTGGGCGAGGGCGGGGCACTTACACTCACAGGGGCCATTTGGAACAGCCAATTAGCCTACTGTGCATGTTTTTGGACTGTAGGAGGAAACCGGAGTACCCGGAGCACGGGGAGAACATGCAAACTCCACACAGAAACGCCCGAGCCGGGAATCAAACCTGGGACCTTCTTGCTGTGAGGCGGACGTGCTATCCACTACGCCACCGTGCCGCCCGTTCTCAGAACTTAAAAGAAGTAAATTCTAACTTCTGACTGGAATCGGTGTGTGTTTGTGTGTGTGTGTGTGTGTGTGTGTTTATGTGTTTGTGTGCCTTATATATTTATTATGTTTTATCTGCTAACTCTATATGAAATCTCACAGTTTTCTGACTGGCTAGTCACAAAAACACATTTTAATTATTCTTTGTGGGTTGGGTCGGTGGGTGTGTACTGGAATTATAAATGAAGCAGATAAAGACACAGAGGGAACGATGGGAGGGTTTGACAGCCGAATCTAGCCAGTGCTACATAATGAAGTATGGAGAAGTATGAGAAGCAGTATGTATCACTTGGAGCACATTAACTGCTCATACACGTGTGTGTGTGTGTGTGTGTGTGTGTGTGTACGCGTGTTCTCTGTTCATTAAGTTTTATCTTCCAGCATAATGTGAACTCTCACAAGTATCCGATCAACTGGCCAGTGGTGAAAACACATTTTAATTAGTTGCATCGATTGCCTTCAAGTTTGAAAGTGTGTGTGTGTGTGTGTGTGTGTGTGTGTGTGTGTGTGTGTGTTTGAACGTGTGTGGGTTCTCTGTGTGTTCCTCTCTCTGACAGAGGAGTCTGGGTGATTAATGATTAGGACGGCGTATTACACTATGCACCGTATTCTCTGGGCGAGCAGGAGCGGCCAGGCTGTGTTCTCTAATGCACGTCCCTCACTCCCTCAGCTTGTTAACTATAGCAAGGATTAAAAGGGAAAAAGCACTTCATCTTGAAATTTTATAAATGAAGCAAAGCTTGGATGTGGGCAGACGCTCACTATAGCTTCATACTAAAAGCATGTATGAATGAATGCCCTGTCGCTTCTCGCCAATGGAGACTAAAGTAAGGGACTGTGGGCACGAACATAATATCTGGACACCGATAAGACAAAGTGGAGGGACATGAAAACAACCTATTGCCTGATTACTACTTCAAGTGATTGCAAGTCAGTGAAATTAGAGATTCAAATCATGACATTGCTTGAGTTACTGATTTTAGTACTTATTTTTAATACTTATTTTAATATTTTAATACTTATTTCTCCGCAGAAAGATTCTAAGAATTCTCACAAGATCTCAAACTGAACCCTTAATAGTAGGAAAAATAGATGCTGAGTATATGTTAGGGTAGCACAGTGGCATAGTGGTTAGCACATCCACCTCACAGCAGGAAGGTCCTGGGTTCAAGTACCCGGCTCAGGCGATTTTAGACTCGGAAAACTCCAAGTTCATACTTAATACAAAAAATATACAATTAAAGAAAAAAATATATAAGCCCCGGGGTTATCCAACTGGGCCTTTGTTTTTTTTTTACCGTTTTAACCCCAGAATGGTAACACTTCTTTAATCACAGTTTAAATAAAAAATAGTGACAATATTTCTTCCTACTAGAGGTACAGCATATTAGTATTACAACGAGGAAGTGTGTTATGTACAGTTTATGGTAAAGTATGGAGTAACTATATAGGTATGCCATTTGGAACACAGCTAAGGTGCTGATACATCAAGACATCTGTATGTATGTTAAGTAAAGATGATATTACCTGTAAACAGAGAGATGTAAGCTGAATCGATGACATCGTACTTCAAGCCAGGCAAAAGGAGCCTCCACTGAAAGAGAAAAGAAAAGTAAGTGATGCTGCTGAGAAGACAGAAATGGCTAAGGTCCATTATTGCTTTAGTCCTTGAGTTGTGCAATGAGGGTTCTGCCAATTTAAAATAGCTGTAAGATAGACAGGCTGCGATTCTTCTAAAGAGGCCATGCAATTACTATATCACATCTCCTTAGCCTTGCTGTGATTGCATGAGACAGGTCATTTACCAGAACAAAAAACTCTAATTACACCACTGCATGCTGTAGCCTTCATATACACACACATAAGCAGACAAACACTCTTACTCAGATAAATGTAAATATATTAAATATATTTTTATTACCATTATGCTGCATTTAGTGTATTATACAGTAGTGTGCAGTGATGATTATACACTTAATAAAAAATGAAGCTAAATCAGAAACCAAGTACTATTCAAGTATTTATTTCATGTAATATTGGATCATAGTGATGAGAATAAGTAAACAAGCAACAGTATATAGTCATAACAAAATTACATTCTACATTGATAATTATATTATATTACATTGATAGACAATGATACTTAGAGGTCCACCTGTGTGAAGTGTGCATGTTCTCCCCATGCTGGTGTGGGTTTCCTCTGAGTACTCTGGTTTTCTTCCATAGTCCAAAAACATTAGGCTAACTAGCTCTTTCAAATTGCCCCTAGGTGTGAGTGTGAATGGTTGTGTAAGTCGCCCTGCAATGGTCTGGTGAATCCTGGTGTACCCTGCCTTTGCCCAGTATTGGCTGAGATAGGCAGCAGCCTCCCCACATCCACAGTAGGATTAAGCGATTCTGCGAATGAGTGACAAGTGAGTGCATAACAGTGACATGTGCGCTCCGTGCGCACACTCATATGTCAGATTTCCAGTAGACTGAGCACAGCACCTTATAGCTGTTCAAAGCACCTTACAGCTGTTGAATGAGACTGAATAAAACACTATTTAATACTACACATAAACACAAGAAAAGCACATTAGAGTTTTAGTATACACAGTAAGGAAATTTACTTTAGTATGGTTCTTGTTTCCATTTTAAAGTGTGATCATATCACTTACCACATATCTTTAAGAACTCATTAAAAAAAAGTTATTGGGTAGCTCATACTAATGTAAATTACACACACTACACTAGTTTTAACTATATTACATAATTAGATTCATTATTTTCTTTTATCGACTAGGCTCTTCCTCCAATGTTAAATTTCTGATATTCTGATTTACCCACTGTGCCATGCTTCCTGTACATTCTAGAGCTTGTTATGCTTTTTGTTATGACTTTTATTCTATACCCCATTTTGTTGTATTATTTTGTTCATTATTAGTGCTTGATTTGCATGTTTATTTATACTGCACTCTATTTTCTTAAAAGGTTTTTTTTTTTTTTTCGGGTTTGACCCTTTCCTGTTTCCCAGTGGTTTGATATAGTTTATCCCTGGTTTGACATTGCATCTTTGCCTTCTGACCACAGCTATTGTTTCCAGTTACATTTACTCGGTCAAATTAAACCTGTACCATGCCCTCACATGCACCCCCCCCCTCCCCCATCTTCCTGCACATTAAAATAAGACCTTGGGAAGTAATAGTTAATACATTACAAGAATACATATTCGTAAAATTATGGTGATGTAAATGTAAACATCAACAACAACAACAACAACTTTTCCTTTGCAACACATGCAAAAATAATTACAGTGCTGTCCATGTTAAAATGCACACACATACTGTATGCATGCATTTTAATCCATATATTGTTTGCTATATATGCAATTAGTATTCCCTCCACACTTCTGCATGTATATACGAATATATTTCAAGGTCAGTTGTGCCTTTTGAGAATCGATGAAGTGCTACTTCTGCACAGTGGCAGGATGTGGAATACATATATTCGGGAGAGCACATATTGCTGAGTTCTCTAACACAAACCACAAGTTGTGCACCGAGTATCATGTGTGAGGATGCATTAGCGTCACACTTCTTAAAGCCCAACTAGCATCATGGTCCCATGCAATGTTGGTTTTACATTGCGGTATGTTCCCTGCATACTGCACCATATGTCATTTGTGTTACCTGGTTAACCCTTAAACTTTTGGCTTATCAGTTATTCGGTCATCTTAAAGCATGACATTTAGTAACTTCATTGAGGGTGTGTAGTTACATGTGAATCTAGAATGCTGATGGGTGTAAAATTAAATGTTAAATAAATGTTAAATAATACAAAATAATGGAAATTGAAGGGATCATAATGGTGCCATACATAATAACTTGAAACATCAGTAATAGATTGCCCTGGTGAATAGAAGAAAGGGAAGGAGAATACCTTTAAGATTACTTATATTAATCTTGACGGTTTCAAACAGAATCGGACAAATGGGAAGGCTGGTCTTGACAACCCTACAAATATGCCAATCCCTTGACTGCACAGCATGTGTGCTTTCTTCACTCTGCACGCATTGCATCAGCAACAGTCTAATTTCATCATTCTCTCTCTCTCCATCTCTCTCGCTCTCTCTCTCTCTCTCTCTCTCTCTATAAGAGAAATAAATAAATAAATAAACCCAAGTTACAATTGTCCTTATGGTGCCCACTAGATATGTCACACCAAAGATACTCTGGTGGCATTACTTTAGATGTAAATTAGTAATTTCTCAGCATATGGACCAACCGGAGACATGACAGTTCTTTAATATAATAACTTCAGCATCTTTAACACTAATATCTAGCACACAAAAGATCACTATGCATCTTGAAATAAACTGTTTGAGACATGGCATGAAAACATCCCGTATAGTTCAGTCGGTAAAGCATCAGACTTTTACTTTTGTATTTTGCTCCACTCTGACTACCTCGTTACCCTTTTCCTTATAATCTTTACCCTGCTGCCCTACAAAGTCATGTCCTTGTCTTGTACTTTTTTTGTTGGTTAGCATTATAATTATTGTCTAGTTTAGTAGCTTAGTGTTTATCCGTTACTGACAGTTACTGTTATTGTTACTGTTATAGTCTATGGCGGCTGGAACTTGTACAAAAGATTTTGTTCTATTGCATACCTTGTATGTAGATCAATGACAATAAAGCTGAGTTTGAAAAAAGGTTCATTAATGTGCTGCACTACAAATTCAGGATTTTAATGAATAAATCATTTCCCTTGTTTGCCATCACTTTGTAAGGGCCCTCTCGTTAAAAAATAAATAAATAAATAAATAAATACACACACACACACACACACACACACACACACACACACACACACACACACACACACACACACACACACACA
>JBCNYG010000014.1:9108489-9123459 GCA_039654305.1 Porochilus rendahli | reverse complement strand
ACCACAGACCACTTCTCAGTTCCTATACTTTCTGGCTGATGTTTTGGTCACTTTTGAATGCTGGTGGTGCTTTCACTTTACAACCCACACAAGGGGCTCAGGTTGTGCAGCTCATCCAGGATGGCACATCAATGCTAACTGTGGCAAGAAGGTTTGCTGTGTCTGTCAGCGTAGTTTTCAGAGCATGGTGTTGCTACCAGGAGACAGGCCAGTACATCAGGAGACGAGGGGAAGGCCGTAGGAGGGCAACAACCCAGCAGCAGGACCACTACCTCCGCCTTAGTGCAAGGAAGAACAAGAGGAGCACTGACCTCCTGCAGGCCACAAATGTGCATGTGTCTGCTCAAACGGTCAGAAACAGACACCATGAAGGTGGTATGAGGGCCTGAAGTCCACAGGCGGGGGTTGTGCTTACAGCCCAACACCGTGCAGGACATTTGGCATTTGACAGAGAACACCAAGATTGGCAAATTCGCCACTGGCGCCCTGTGCTCTTTAAAGATTAAAGCAGGTTCACACTAAGAACATGTGACAGACGTGACAGAGTCTGGAGATGCCGTCGAGAACGTGGAGAATCTATATACTAGTCTGTATATGGAAGAAACTGGGATACAAGCTAAAGAGCAAGCAAGCAAAGTGAAAACAGGCTGAAGCAAGACTAAAAAGACAGAAGCTGGAATATAGAGACAGGAAGGGAGAGTTAAGGATGACAGATGGCTGGAAATGAGTGTGAGTAACTCAGGACATATTCTTATTGGAGCCCATATATTATAAGACTAAATACAAACACCTATGATTTACTGCTTTTTAAAGATGGAGGTTTGACTGGAGCATTAAGAAAGTGTCATGTTACATTTAGAAGTTTCTTTACTATACTAATTGGTTTTGTGTTACTCGAGCGTGTCCATAAAAAGCTTCTGCGCACTGCAGTTTTTTCTACAGCAGATGTTGGAAATGTCCCCCATGGGGTTGAAGACAAGACTGGACATGCTTTATCATACTGTCATAAACATTTTGCAGTGTGTTGAGGAAATCATTTTATTTTGAATGGTGATTGCTACCTTCAGATTATTGACTGCATGTGCATTGTTCTTATAAACAATTTATTATGGTGCATGTTGCATATTACATTTTATTTTAATGTAACTGGAAAATAATGATTTACTAGGCTTGTGCAACCTAAAACACCTCTATCAGTCTACTGTAAATCTCTTTTGACATTTGCTGATGCTGATCTATTGATAAATGCAGCTGCATTACAAAGAAGGTTATAATCAGAATATGAGGAATAAAATCAGAACGAAAGATTGACATTTCAGTGACAGACATCTCTGAAATGCATGAATGTCGATAAGAAAAGGCACACACAAACACACACACACAGACACACACAAACACACAAACACACACACCTGGGGACAAGAAAAAAAATAAAGCTTGTTTACAGTTTGTTGGTAACACCTGGGGACATGCTATTGACATCAGCATAGAAATCAGACAATGTGCATGTTTTCTGTCTGATAAACGGTCTGTGTGATGGTTTGTGCTGTGCTACATGTCTCTTTTCTGTCTGGAGGCTGTAGCCGACCCAGAACAAAAGAGTAGCCATCAGAAATTATGAACAGAAGAATGCATGGCTGATCAAACCCAGATTATACAAACTGAGCCAGGCAGCACAGACAGGGTGATGGTAGCAGAATGTACAAGCAGAAGGGGAGATAGAAAGAGCACTGAAGAGCGGGGGGGCACAATGGGCTTTTAATTGGTTGACTAATTGCCTGGCAAGCATTCTTCTCAATAACCGAGGCAGACTGAGTGATGAAAGCCCAAAGATAAAGCAGGAGGAAACACTGAGTAGGCTGTACAGTCTTGTGTAAATTCAGTTATACTTGAGTGCCCTTCTTACAAAGTGGGAGCAAGGCTAAAAACCTTGAACAGGATGCATATGGCTCTTTAATGAGCTATTCTTCAGGAAGCGGTTTCAGTCTTCTTAACTAGTACACCAAACATAATAATTAAACCTCCACACTCAATAAAATCTCATGCTGCGGCCAAGGGCTAATTAGCAATCACGAATTTACCCTTGTTCTGAGCAGGAAGGAGAAGAATGGTTCAGTAACATCCAAGATTAAACCCTGCTCACTCATCCAGCTTTAGCTTCTTTTGAAATGTTGCTTCATGCTGCACCTTTTTATGTGAATCAGCAGATACACATAACTTTAAATTACTGCTTCGAAGCCAAAAAAAAAAGAAAAGAAAAAAGAAAGGTGCACTTAATGTGATTGCTAATTTGGTGAACTTGGGTTTACACTGGGGCCACGCTGTCCACAATCTCCATGATTTGAGAGAATAGTGATGAGCGTGAGGGTCGCAGGATCAAATCGTGATGATCCTAAGGGAACTTGATGGAATAAAGATAAAGAGATAAAGAGACAGAGAGAACTGTTGCATGAAAAATAAAAATCAGTTTAACAGCTCTCTGTTTAGCAGCAATTATATAAAAGTATCCAAAAGACAACTAAGGTAACTACACTAAGCAATATATGTACATATACCTACATACACATATATGCTTACAGACACACAAACACACACACGCACACGCACACACACACACACACACACACACACACACACACACACAGTGTGGGTGCATGTTAAACAGCTTGTGGGTAAAAGCCGTTCTTGAGTCTGTTAGTTGTTGTTTTTTAATGTCCTGTACCTTTTTCTGTAGGGAAAGGGGGTGTCCAGGGTGTGTGAGCTCTCTGATAATTCCACTGGCTCTCTTCAGAAGTCTATTAGTGTAAATGTCACTGGTAGACTCTGCTGTCCTCACCACCCGCTGCAGGGCCTTCCTGTGTTCTGCAGTACAGCTGTTGAACCACACTGTACAGCAGTAGGTCAGGAGGCTCTCGATGGCGGGGCGATAAAAGTTTGTCAGTAGGGGTCAGGGTAGGTGGGCTTGTCAGAGCTTTCTGAGGAAGTACATCCTTTGTTGTGCCTTCCCCACCTGGTGAGAGATGTCTGTGGTCCAGGTGAATTCAGCAGATGTGGACTCCAAGAAACCAAGAGATGTGGAATCCAAGAGATGTGGACTCCAAGAAACTTGAAGCACTGATAAGTGCGTGTCCTTGTAGCCAGTAAGTGTCTTGATCCCCTTGCACATATTTCTGGTGTTTTTGATCCCCTTCCACATATTTCTGGTGTTCTTGATCCCCTTCCAAGAATCATGATGATCGTGACAAAATTTTGGACTGACGAACATTTCGCCACGATTATTACAATTTATTACGATTTGAAGCCAATCAGGACAACACATGGCAATCGTAGTAGAGTGCAGTACAGTTTAACAGACATTTACAGAGTGTAACAAACCTTGATGTGCCATCATAGGGGGTTTTGATGAATCTGAAAATTTCCTTCGTTTCACATCCTTAATGCACCCTACCTCCTTTTAAAACCCTAACCATGTTCTAAGTGTGGCAATCTTGCTCAAACCTTGGTCATGAATCATGGAGGTCCACACTATTTTTAATTAGTGTGGACTTAGTGGTTGGCACATCTGCCTTATAACAAGAAGGTCCTTGGTTCGATTTCCAGGCCTGGCCATTTCTGTGTAGAGTTTGCATGTTATCCCCATCAATGCGTCAAGTCTCCACTGGGTACTACAGTTTCCTCCGGCAGTCTAAGGACATGCACGTTGCGCTCTCTGTTCCAAATTAGCCCAAAGTTTTGATTGTGTGTATGTGAAATGTTATGTGTGTGTTACCCTGTGATGGTATGGTTCAGGGAGGGCACCTTCGCCGAATGTTATCTGAGATAAGCACCAGCCCCAATTGGCAAATGAGTGATATATATATATAATTTAAAATAAAAATTGTGAGTTTTCAACTGGCACCTGGATGAGTACTCCCTCTGACATGCCATGTTCCAGAAATCTGGTGGTGACTAAACATGCCATGTTTCCTTATTTTCAAAGAGCACATTGTAAATTGCACCGCAGATTCTAAAATATTTGTAAGGAATTACATTACAATTAAATGTATGGTAGAATTTATCAGTAGCGAAATTTTTAAATGATTGATATATAGATTCACACACAATTATAAATAAAATTACTAACGTTGGCCTATATCTATTAAATAATAACATAATGTTGAATTTTTGTCTGCATTATTTTGATGAAGAAACATATATATTAACATTATTATATTTCTGTTGTCTGTTATAGGAAAACATGCTTTATTCTATCCTTTACCATATTAAGTCTTATATAGACACAACACTGGTATATGCACTGGTAAATCTATATAGATATAAGCTATTCGGCAAACTAGGAAATCTCTGCTTGTAATACAGATCATTTCTCTTTACTAGCAAGCTGTTGTGTAAAGAAGAGAAACCCAATGTGGTTTTCATGCTGTTGTACCCCATGTGCATTGATGGTTCAGCATGCTGAGTATTAACATGCTTTCCTGCTTACATAAGTTGTAAAGAGTTACTACACTTTCATCTCATAAACAAAGTATTTCTTCCTACAGAACTTCTATTCACTCCATGTTTTGTGCATTTGCACCATTCTGTGTCGACTCTAAAGACTTTAATGTATAAAATTGCAGTTTCTAAAATACTTAAACCAGCCCATGTGACACCACGTGCATGCCACAGTTAAATATCAAATGTTTAGCATTCTGTCAATCAATGTAAGCATTTCCTAAAGCTACTGATCTGAGTCTGCATTGTTTTAAGCATTGCCACTTCAATGGCTGATTGCATAACTGCATGATTGCACATGGAGTTATTATCCTAATAAACTGGCCAATGAGTGTAATAACTGCCTAAAAAGTGAAGGGGAAAAATCAAAACGTAATACAGATGTCATCAATCTATAATCCACTTATAACCCAACATATGCGAGACGTTTTGAAAAATGTCAGGGGAGGGTTGACTTTGTTTCAGCCCAGAGACTGGCCACAATCTCACAAATGCCAGGTGCAAGATTTAAGAGTAAAAGAGATTTTTTTCACTCCTCTCTAGCTAGGAAGGCAGGAAAGAATGCATTGATTTTCAGGAGCAGTACTACTCGTCTGATTTGTTTCTGTGTGTTTATAGTTTGCAAGTTGCAGTAGTTCCATTATTACTTCAGACCTTCTGTATGCCAGTGACAAGTACAAAAAACATTACTAACTTGAAGTAAGGAAAATATTACCTCTTGGTGGATGTAACAAACAAATCAACACAGGTGAAAACATAACCTCATGGCAGAGGTTATGAAGTAAGTTAATAATGAAGATTTGAGCCATTACTCTGTTTCTGCAAAGAAAGCCCAGTTTAAGATGAAACACCAAATCCCTCCCCGATGATCACACTTTACTACCATCAAGTGTTACTTTATTTGTAGTGAGAGAGAGAAAGTGACATTTCATCTCCTGCCCATCTGACATTTCCACATTTCCCGAACAGATTCCTCGCTCAGCTATGATATTTCTGTTCCATAACCTTTCTTTGTTTCTTAACCTTATTACAAAGATCTTCATAAAGTTCTGCTTTCTCAGCCACAGATAGATGTGTTTTCGGTTTTCTGGATGTGAGCCTTCTCCTTCTTCCATTCAGCTACAGCTTTACCCAACATCATGGAAAATCACAGGTAAGAGAATTCTGCCTGTCCTCTTTTTCAGTAAGAATCCGTGCATTAGACTATAAAACACAAATGTCACTGTTTTCTTTCTGGCACTGAACTAACAAGCTCTGATGGAAGAGAGTAACAAACCACACATTGATTTAGAGATTTGGATAGAGAGAAGGAAGGGGGGGGGGGTGAAAGGGAGAGTTAGATGACGGTGAAATGCTGTGTTAGGGTGATACAGCCAAAAGTATCTCCTACAATATTTAGCGATAAATAGCTCTGATTCCTCCAGCTCTGCCCATACAGATTGCTGCAAGACTTAATTAATAAATGCACATTCTCTTCCTGTAATTATTTCTCAGGTATAATTAATGATAATACTCACCCAAGTATTTTATGATGCTAAACTTAAACAGCTCGATCGTACACTCAGTAAAAAACAAAACACTTTAGAATACAATTGTCTTTGCTAGTTTTAGACCAATCACTTATCATTTTTCAGTCCAGTGCCTATGTTGTTAAATACATTTGAATGCATCAGAGCAGCCATGGCTGTGAGAGGTGAAGAAAAAAAGAGGTGTGCTCAGGTGCAATGTTTTAACCAATTATTGGACTAAAGTCAATGGCACAGTATTTCACTGTTATTTTAAGGGCGTATTATTAAAAGATATGTGCCCACATTGGTGGGTGAATAATGCATGTATACTCTTCCTGTTACACACAATAGGACGCGCAACCGTGCACAAACTTGAATAATATTAAAATAACAAGATTACTTTTGAGCACATCAAGCATGCGAATAGGCTAACTATACCATAACTATAATGATAGATTATTTTAGAATAGCTTAATGGGCACTAGATTACATTCAGTTGATCCATAGCAATTGATGTCTTTTCTATAACCCGGCAAATCCGCCATTATAATAGAAATCCAGCAAGGTGCAAGAACACCTACCAAATAAACGGGAATGGAAGATGACACTCTGATTGGAAGAAGAGATGATACTGATAGGTTTACAGCATGTTATGCCCAAAACAGTTTCATGATTAATTAAAAGACTACATGCATACCTTTCAAACCATGCAGCTGGTGCTGTGACCACTTTTTCACCAATAAACTACTAAAAGTGTATTTAGACACCATAAATGCACTTGTGCCATGTGCTACAAAGCATGTGCTTAGATCATTAAAATAGTTCCCAAAGGCTCTCTTTCTCTCTCTCTCTCTCTCTCTCTCTCTCTCTCTCTCTCTCTCTCACACACACACACACACACACACTTGAGAAGCACACTGCAAACTAGAGCGACACACGATCTAAAACTAAATGTTTTTACAAACACTTCTGCAAAAGATTACATCATTTTTACAATCTTATTATCTTACTGCCAGGAGACTGTTGGAACCCCTACAGGGAAGTGGACACTCGTCTTTTTTTGTCCTGCAAGCCATAATATTATGGCATTAACAATATGTACCATATAATGGCATTCAGAGAGTCAGGAGCATGCACTCATCCCGAGGCAAACTTCAGTGATGCATAATTCAGCAGTTTGCACTACACACAGCAACACTCAACTTCCATGGCAATCAGCATCACCACAAAAAAAAGTGACAGGAGCAATTAAAATGAGTGACTGACACTCAGCTCTGATGAATGGCACTTTAATGCATCGCCTGTGATTTATTTGGTGGAAAACCACCTGGCTGCTTGTTTTCCCAAGTGCAGTTTTCCGATGGGTGAGTAAGGTGTGACTGCGCTGTGGTGCATGAAAAGAAAAAAAAAACTGGTGGGAAAATAAAACAGACATCAAACATATTCAGGTAAGATCGAGTTAAGGTGTTTTGTTTTTGCTTGTACATTTCTTGCAGACCCCGATGTTTGTGTTTGCATGTTCATGGATTCCGCAGCTGTGAAGTCTTAAGCTATGAATCGCAAAGCAAAACAACAAAAACAACAACAACAAAAACAGTCCTTTGTGTCTTCAACAGTCCATCTTGTTGCATTTAGTGAAGTAAATATCAGTCCTCCTACAGTAGGTCATACTCAAAAAATCTAGTATATTAATGTACCTACAGGAGTGCAATGGGTAGCCTCTAAGGAATGTACCTTTTATATACAGCTTGGGAACATATATGCACCTTTCTTGGCATTAAAAAGACACGTAGTTAACCTGAAATTAAATTCATAAATTAGCACCAGGGCTTACATTATTGCATATTGTACCTTGGGGACAAACATTTATTCCTATTGTACCCCTATTTCCGACAGTGCAGTGACAAATAAATAAGATGGTGTATTAATCTATTCCACTGCTCCTAACTTAATTAATATGCACTCAAGCCTAAAGCATCAATGGTGTTGTCTTAGGTTGAAGTCACATCTGATAAAAGATATAATTTTTCTCCTCTAAGTACCTACAATAATGATGATTAACATGTCGTAACAGGTCTGTGATTTGGCAGTAAATGTGGGCAATTTTTAAGTATTAAGGTATTAATTAAGTTTTAGGTAATAACCAGAGTACAGGGTAAAATAAATAAACCAAATTAAATAAACAAAAAACAAATCAATAAAACTAAAATCAGTGTTAGGAATGTAAAATAAGCACAAGAATGTGTTAATAAAAACACTTGAATTGCTTATATTTCAAACAATGCGCCAAAGGCAAGGTGGACGACATTAATAGGGACTATCCAATTCAGCAACAATTTTTGGGCCCGATATGCACAAATGTTTAAGTATATACTATATAAGTATATAAGCAAAAATGGGGAAAAATTACATTTTTGTTAGTTGTTTCTAATGTTTGTAATAATGATGGATGAAGGCGAGCATTGAGCACACACTCAGTGTACAGTTGTGTAACGGCAACTTTATAACTCACTGTAAGAGTTGAAGAATTTACTATGCAGAAACTTTATAAAAGGCAAATTAAAACAAGACGTTTATAGATTATATTTAAATATTTTAACCAGATTCTAATCACTATGTAGTTAAAACTGTCTGTTTAGCCTACTCATCCTGCATTTAGTATACAATATACTGAAACTAGAGGGAACCACACTCTTCAAAGGTGTCTTATCATATACAATGTACTATGCAGAAACACATTGGTTGCACAGGTGAAACGCATAATGGAAAATTAAAAGATAAATATTTCTATTAAAATGAGTAGATTAAAAATACACCCTCAACAGCACGCCAGACCATTGCAGGGTCAACACACACACTCAAATTTTATACCTAGGGTTGATTTGGAACTGTCAATTAGTAGTCAGTTAATGTGCATGTGCAAATGCTAATGTGCACGTCTTTGGACTGTGGGAGAAAACTGGAGAACCCAGAGGGAACCCACACAAGTTCAGGGAGATCATGCACGCCTAAGCCTGGGACTTGAACCCAGGACCTTTTAGCTGTGAGGAGGACATGCTAACCTGTACAATCGTTTTTATTTTCTCCTAATACTCAATAATTATTTTTGAGAGTTAGTAAAATATTAGAAACTGAAATTACAAACTATACTCAAGCCATGTGTTTGCCATATCATAAAGACTTGAGAAGAATGTGAATGAAGTTATAATTTAAATGACTATCTTAAAAAAATGAAGAAATTGTACTTACTGTACAGACTTTGAAGTCTGAGACCTGAACTTGCTGAATTCACCTGGAGCCGTCCACTCGGAACCGTGCTGCAGAGAAAGATTACACTCTGTCACCTGCTTCTTGCTAAAACTACCAATTTGTACACGTTATTTGCACCAGAGTGATACACTACTGGCAGTCAAATTCACCTACTGTTACTGCATACACAGAAACTAACATTTTCTTCCCAATTATTGGCAAAGCAAAGTGTGAACATGAAAGCTCATTGCCATTCAGAAGCTGAACTGTGGAGAACGTGTTATAGATAAAAACAAACCAGTGATAATCTGAATGAAATGTAAAAGGGTATTTTATCTTTTAAAAAGTGCTCTGTATATGTTTCTTTTTCCTTTCCCCAGAAAGTTCTTTGCAAAATAAATGACAGAAGGAAGGGATATCACTAACAACATCCCTTGATCATTACTAACACCCACCCCTATTGATTAATATTCTTGTGTCTAATGTCTCTAGTCATCTAAGTGTATGTCTTGTATTCTTAATGTTCTAGTTCCAGTTTATCCATCTTAACATTCAGTATGTCTAATGGAGGATGCAAAAACCATCCAAGCATTGTTCCTGCATCTTCAAAGTAAAACAACAACAACAAAAAACAAACATTTACAACAAAACTTAGGCAAACGTTTATCTCAACTTACAATGGGGTTCATGCCTTATATATTAAACTGGAAAAAAAGTAAATAATCATGAAATAATCCGGACCAGTTAGTTAATATCTTGCTGTCATTTTTTTAACAACACACTTACAAGTTATATAAATGATAAAAATGTTATATTGTAATTAATATACTGGCCCTATGATGGACTAGCGAGCTATTCAGGGTGTAAACTGCCTTTGCCCAGAGTCGGTTGAAATCGGCTCCAGCCTCCATATGAGCCTAGTAGGGTTAAGTGGTTCAGCAAAATAATGAATGAATAAATATACTAAATGTTGAACTAGCAGCTGGGCAAAATGATGCAATGTTAGTTTGCAGATCATGACTTGGTGATGCCAGTGTGTTATAATTCCAGTTAAAAAATGGCAACTGTTTTAGGGGCCTACTGTGAAATTCCATAATAGTTTTGTAAAAGTGTAATATGCTTTAGGTTTTTAGTCTACTACTACCACTACTACCACTACTACTACTACTATTTCTACAAAAGATGGGGCTTTGAACTGTTAGACTTTGGAGATGATCTGGATCAAATTATGGAACCAGAAATTTTTTATATGTAATATTACAACAGGTCCAGAAGAAGCCTGTGTTCTTTCTGTTATTTGCAAAAAGTTTGGTGCAGATTTTCATTAACTTTCTACCAGAGGTGGAGCTCCATGAGAAACCATGAGATTTTGTGGATGGTCCAGATCAAAGTTTGGATAAAAGGAAGTTGTATAAAAGGAAAATGAGTTAAAAAAAGAGTATGAAAAGATTCTTTAACATTGTAAGATTTTTCACATTTTGGGTCATATGAAAGATTGATGGGCTTGGTGCAGGTTTGCACTCTCTGAATGCTCTTGTTATTAATCGTTTATAGAATGTACCAAAAATGGAATGCTTTTGAAAACCTGCTTCTGTATAATCATAACATTTATGATATAACTATTACTCATCTTCGGACAATTAGCAGCAGTATAGTCAATCTGAACATCTTTTCAACACAATACACCTGTACACTTCAAATAATTTTTAATCTCACTATCCAGAGTCACCAAGAATAAGTCCAGCTGCACTACAGGTTTGTTCCTAATGTCATGGCAGGAAGGTTTACTAGCCACTTGTCAAAAACCTGCTTTACTCGTCGATGGCCCTTTGATATATTTTCACTAAATTGTCCTGGTTATTAGCATCCTTTTACTCAAATTAATCGTCCTGCACTTTGAATTTTATACCGCACATTGACATGGTTAATTTTTATAATAAATGGGACTATAAACGAAAGCATTACTAGTGGATGGAAGGTTACTAAACATTAGGTGTAAAATATTTACCACCCACCTGCCCCACATACACCAAGAGTTTGGCATTGAGAGGATTCTCATCTGAGCTAAGCCACAATTCAGAGTTATCATCAGAGGATATTGCAAACTGAAAATCTCCTGGAAAAAAGCACATAAATATCAAATATATATCAAATTTAAAACACAGTTGTGTATATTAAAAAATTAAAAAATATAAAATCCTCAGGAAAGGCAGACATGAATTCAGGTGTAAAAGGAATTACTCTATGTACTGGCAGTTTCATAATCCGTGTTTTACTGTAAGATTAAGGTTAAAATGACGAAGTCCTTCACTTCTGTTTCCCTCCCTTTCTCTCTGTTAAAGCGTTTTTGAGCTTGCCTCAAGCAATGCTCTAAACACAGCCCTGTTTATAAGTGTATTTCTCTTCTAAAAGCTTTGCTTCACAGATGCTACTCCATATCACCCTGTATTTTATGACTGCACTGTAACAAACCATCTTTATATGGATGAATAAAGCCAAAGATGCGGAGGCCGTAATTTTTCCACTTCGGAACCACAGCCAGTTTCTTCACTGTGGTTCTCGTCTGCAAAAAAAAAAAAAAAAAAAAGCAAATTCAATTATAGACAACATATATATATTCTGAGGCCCTATAATATGCTGTCATCCACATGCTCCCACCTCCAAAGCAGTTTTCTGACATTGTTAGCATCAGTAAATGAATGTTGTGTCTAAATAATAGTCACAGAATGCAAAGTGGAGAAACCCAGGGACTTCAATTTACACTGCATACAAACAACACACTTATGTGTGTGATTAATCCCAAAAATATAGAGTCGCAGTGAACTAATAGTGCAATTAGATAGACAGATATACAGATAATACTATATATAGACACGCATACATACACACACATCATACCATCTTTCTTAGTACTTTCCATTGACAAAATGATTGCTGCAGGTACTTTATGTTCTTGCTACATCTGACATAATAATAATGTTAACTTCAGAAACCAAAGGGAAATGTTTTGCCTACACACACACACACACACACACACACACACACACACACATACAGGCACGCACAAATGCACACGCACAGGTACACACAAATGCACACATACACATTTATAGATAAGAAGTTATCTGTAAGTAACTGACATTTCAGACACAACATGTCCAAATAAAATCTTTACGCTCAAAATGTCTCCGGGTACTTAGGTTTCCTCTTACATTCCAAAAATATGCACATTAGGCTAACTGGCTGTTCCAAATTGCCCCTAGATGCAAGTGTAAGTGTGAATGGTTGTGTTTGTGTATGGGGTGTACCCCACCTTCACCCTGTGTTGGCTGAGATAGGCTCCAGCCTCCCCTGGACCCTAGTAGAAGTAAGCGATTTGGCAAAAAAGAGTTAAAAGCTTATTCAGCTGCATTTTATTTTATTATTTAAGCATATTTATTTTTATTCTCTCCTAAGAAGTACTGCGTGCACACACAGTATACACTATAGATTATACATGACGCTGTGCATTAGCAGTGTCTGCTACTCTGTGCCAATGAACAGCTCAGATCTATATAAATTCCAGGAATGATTACAAACAAGCAAAGGGACTTTATACGGTACTTACAGGTGATTTGCAGTATTTTTTTTTAAATTTCACCTACTGCAGGCTCAAAGTGATTTTTACTGGTGTAGATATGTTTATGTTTGAGATGTCAGTCATGTTCATTTCCTGTTTACTGGCAGCTGGACATGAGTTTCTGCCACTATGAGAGATCTAGCAACCATGATATGGAGCAGCTGTGCAACCAAGTGGGACAAATGAAGAGTTCATGGTCTAATAAATATCGAGATGTTTTTTTCTGTGCAAAACACACTTCTTAGACATTCACTTCTACTGAAGCATAGTTGTTTGGACAAGACACTGAGTGGCATGTAAAAAGCATGTTATCCAAATAACAATTACTTGGTGGTGGTAAGGTGGATATTGCTGAATAGTCCCCAAAGGAAAACGTCAAGTGGCCTATTCAGTGATATTTACAGAGCTTGAGCAAATAAATATTTTAGTATATACTACACAGGAGTGTAAAAAAGCAGAATAAAATGAAACTTTTTATGGTTTAATTTGCCTTTTTTAGTGTGACAATAGCAACACTCTACTGATGCACGCAGGGTAGATAATATTTATTAGTGTACTGCATGGGAAAATGGTGTGATCTGAATGGTCTGCTCTGTTTGGATTACGAAAACATTATCCTGAGTGGATAATCCCTGAATTAAAATGACAGACACCCATGGTTTGTAAAGGTCACTTGACATCATTATCACACATTGAAATAAATAAAGAAAGAAAGAAATATTTTTGTGTGTTCCTGTGTAGTCCATTCTAAAAATTCCAATGAGTTTACAAAACACACCAGCCCAAAGTGCGATTTAGTTACATTTCTGTGTAATTTGACTCTTTATACTCTTAATATAAAATGCTTTTATATTATAACCATGTCATGCCTCTGTCATGGTATAGATATATAGAAATAAATGAGAAAACTTTCCTAGTGCTGCTAACTGGGTTATCAAAGGTCGGCAATGTCTCTCACTGTCTGTGGTGTGGGGCATATAAAGGAACCATTACTGGTTTTTGTCAAGCGTAGGCTGCATATCAATCAGTGTGTTTCTACCCTGCGATGGCCTGGCAAGCTTTCCAGGGTGTACTCTGCCTAGGGTGTAGAGTCAGCTGAGATGGGTGCCAGCTTTGCTGTGACCCTAATTAGGATTAAGCGCTTCAGAAAATGAATGAATGAATGAACGAGACAAAACTTGCTTTAGTTTGCTTTTAAAGTTCTTGTATAGAATATTATTTTCTTATTAAAACAACCACCGACCAAGCTTGAACCAGTATGTATTTAGCCCTGTGTCTGGGGTTTCAGAGGAGATTTTTACTCAGGATGTGCTTTTTACTAGAATGTGTCTGAGCCTAATGAACAAACAGTGTGATACTGCAACCATTTGATTTGCTAAACTATTTTAAAATATTGTATTCCACCAAGACTGATTAAAAATATCAACATTTTGGTTAACATTTCATTTCAGTGCAACACTGGACTGGCTCCTATGTGGTCTTAAATAAATCCAACACACAAACACACAAACACACAAACACACAAACACACACACACACACACACATACACACACACACACACACACACACACACACGCAAAGGCTTGCATCAGTTAAATTCTGAATCTTACATCGCAATTAACTTAATCCACCCTAAACTCAACATTCTGCATTTTTTTACATGTAATCCCAAATATATTAGCATGTGAGAAGTGACATTAAGTGTCACTGTTCCCAATACAACAAAAGTCCTGTCAAAATCTGAGTAGTGTCGCCTTTTATATATCATTCCAGACACCAAATACTCTTAATAAAAGCACAATTAAATTTAAATAAATTAATAAAAAAACATTCCTCACAATTATTTTGATTCTTAAACTTGTTTTTGTTGCATTTTTTAATATATGCTTTTGTACTATGTTTGCAATTATTATTAATCTCTACAGCCAGTCTGCAGCTATAAGCTTAAACCTCTTCTTACCCTCATAATTACATATTTCTTCTTTTAATTTCACATATACTCAAATAAGCATCATAGTTCTAGGCAATTCACCAAATTTAATTTAAGTAATATTTTTCTCTGAATATACTACAAATCAGATTATTATTAGATTATATA
>JBCNYG010000014.1:8979668-9010022 GCA_039654305.1 Porochilus rendahli | reverse complement strand
CCAGATATATACAAAAAAAACACCCCTCTTCCTCCATACCGCGCTCTTTAGAGAGGAGAGAGAGAGAGAGAGAGAGAGAGAGAGAGAGAGAGAGAGAGAGAGAGAGAGAGATCAGCTCATTCAGGCTAATAAAAAAGTTTATTTAAGCAGTAAAATGATTCCATGTGTGTTGTCCCTGCAATGGCCTGCCGAGCTGTTCAGGGTGTACCCCACCTCCAACCAGGGTCAGCTGAGATAGGCTCCAGCCTCCCTGTGACCCTAATTAGGATTAAGCGGATTTGAAATTGAAATTGACTAAATGAATGAATAAATTGTGAGAATTTGGAGGAATCTCTGTGCACAAGGCACAAGACCAAAAATCATCAGTAGATGCCCATGATTTTCAGGCCCTCAGGTGGCACTGCATTAAAAACAGGCATGGAAATCACTGCATGGGCTCAGGAACACTGTTACTTTGAAGGTTATCTTTGGTTCCACCATTTTATTGACACTAAAGAGGTCTGCACACTGAAGTAAAGCAGGAGTGCAAAATATCTTCTTCAGGTCAATGTGTTCTCTTACTGACATTAAACTCAGACATGTTTTTTACTTTCAGGTGTAATGAAAGACAATGGCTATTGATCGCAACTCCTGGCAACAACAACAACAACAACAACAAAAAACCTGCCTTGAAACTAAACTTAGTATCCAACTATTGGCATCATCATTAGCACCAAACAGATACTGCTAGAAGTTCCTGTGTGCGATTCAGGGAAGCTTCCATTCTTCAGACAGATGCCTTTAACAAAAAGAGTAAATTGTTACTCGAGTCCATTTTGTTCAGAAGCAGCTGCTAAAGAACTCGAACAATTGCAGCACCTGCCACTGCAGCACGGTGGAAATGTCAGAGATTTATGAGGCGAGAAGTGAAGCACACCACTCCACTCCCGGGTTTGAAGCAAAACAGATATCACCACTCCATCTTCATGGAGACTGAAATCCCTTTGCTGTCTTAGAGTGGCACATGGAGGTAAAAGGAGCTGATGGATAGGGTGAGGGAGGGAACCAGTGATGAAGGTAACGTGAAAAATGCTGGGAGGTAATCCAGTGTGCACAAAGCCATTTTTATGGATGAACAGATGAGCTTTCAGTTTCAGTCTTAGTGTTGATACCTTGCCATTCTGAGGTCCATGATTAATCCTGAGCTTGGGATTCTCCAAAATGCCCTTTAGGACAACATCCGTCTAGTAGACGAGTGAATCTAACAGCTTGTCTACCAACACCTAATTTGCTGGTCCACATAAGACCAGCCTATGCAGTAGTGATAAGTCTGTAAATTGCTAATAAAATAAACATTTTCTATTGAATTATTTACGTTCTGGGATTCTGGTGCTGGCTGTGCAATGGCCCTGTGGTTAACACTGGCATCTCATAGCAACAAGGTTCTGCGTTTGAACCTTGTAGTCAGTCGGGGCCTTCCTTTGTAGAGTATGCATGCTCACCCCATGCTTGAGTTCTCCGGTTTCCTCCAACAGCCCAAAGACATGCTTGGTGACCAGTCCAGGGTGTAAGTCCACTGGGATTGATTCCAGCTTCCTGAGCAACACTGACGGATAATAATGGAAGGATGGAGGGAAGGATTTTGGAGCAAATTTTTCGATTAGCATGGCAGTGTTTTTATTATTCTTAGCTTTATTATTATTGTTTATTATATATAGCTTTGATGTTGGTGGAGACATGGAGCTATGGGTGCACGGGGCAATAGTGGCACGGTGGTTAAGTGGTGATCTCACTAGAGGTGCGATAGAAAAGCGAGTGACGCAAATGTATTTTTTTTGCAATTTTTTACATTTTTCAAATAAAAGTGAATATTTTGAGGATTAAATATATTATGCGAAAGTCGTGAGAAGGTCATCTGACAATTTTTGTGAGTTATGTGCGATTTGTTTGTGGATGTTTGGTGAACTTGTCATTAATCAGTCGCCTCTTCTCCTCAAACCATTCGCTTTTTATTCCTACGTTAATAGCACAAATAAAATATGAATGACAAAATTTACAGATTACACTTTTCCTTGCAAATAAAAAATCAGTAATGAAAAGGGACAGAAACAATTTTTTTTTTGTATAGTCTTTTGTATAGCACCTCGAGTGTCATCACCCCCTTAAAGCCATGGGTTACTGATCTGAAAGCCAGGGGTTCAATCTCCACTTCCACCTTGAGAAGGGTCCAGCTCAGCTGTATAAAAATGTAAGTCGCTCTGAATGAGTAAGTAAATACATGAAAGGTAAATGCATGGAGAAATTTGAGGTAGCTAGCTTTGACTCAGCTAGCTAACGATCTTACATTATTTGAATTGTTACAGAAGCCTCTATAAGCACCGTGCTGTGCTTTGGTCTGAAGAATTTCTGGTGAGGAAGCCTAATCTAGCCTAACAAGTGAGCCAGAGTGCCAGTGGCACGTCGAATTGCATTGATGGATTTGGAAATTGCTCTCATTTAGAGATCCATTTAGCAGAGTTAAATCCACTCGTACACTCCGAGAAATCATCTCACACAATGAGGTAATTACAATTCAAAACAGCTCGACGCGGCTGAAACACGATTAAGAAAGCCAGGACCCACAGAGCTCATCTTTCTTTTCCCAGCTTCAGTTTTCAATTTCTTTTACAGACTTTTATTAATAATAGATATTGTCCCAAAGCTTCAAATCTCTCTCTGTTATTTTGCACTTCTTTCGATTTTCTTGAAAAAACTCGCCTCATGCGTTTGTACTCCTGTTTACGGTATTCTTTCTGAATTTTATTTATAGATTTTATGGCTAAGAAACCAACACAAATCAAGCTTCTGGGAAAAGTATGGGTTATAATGAAGGCATGGTGCTGCATTGGTTTGCACATTCACCTCACAGCAAAAAGGTCGCAGGTTCGATTCTGTGTGGAGTATATGCATGTTCTCCCCGTGCTTGCGTGGGTTTCCTCTGGATACTCTGGTTTCCTCCCATAGTCCAAAAACATGCACAGTAGTCTATTCGGTGGTTCCAAATTGCCCCTGGGTGTGAGAGTCAGTGTGAATAGTTGTATGTGTGTTGGCCCTGCAGTGGCCTGGCGTGCCCAGAGTCGGCTGAGACGGGCGCCAACCTCTCTACAACCCAAATTAGGATTACGAGGCTTAGAAAGTGAATGAATGAATAAACTTTATAACGATGACCTTACCTACTCTCGGGGCCGCTGTCACATGCTCTGATGTGGATGATGAAATTAATTCTGTATCTTTTTTCCCCTTAAGGGAAGAAAATGATATTGTTAGGTATTGAGAGCTTTATAAGACATTACGAATACATCAACAGACGAGTGCTTGAGTCACCTTGAACAAAATTGCCCCAAATTGTAGCAATGCTACTTCACACTCTCTATGGAATATTTCTCCCTCTCTCTCTGTCTATGTGTGTGTGTGTGTGTGTGTGTGTGTGTGTGTGTGTGTGTGTGTGTGTGTTGCTATATGAGGCTCCACAGCCCAAAAGATAATATTTCTACTCCAGAGGGTCTATACATCAGCTACAAAGTACCTGCAAACCTCGGTGGGGGGTTTGCCATCCCTAATTACTCTGTAGCTTCAAAGTTCTAGCTCTCAAAGCCTGTTCTGCAAGATCCATGAAGCTGGAGTTAGTACACCAAGGAATAAATGAAATATTTCTGATGGCACAAAGTGCTGTATAACGTTGCCAGAGGGCATCGTATGTTATCATGATGAAGGTTTTAAAAGAGGGTGGCACAGTGATGTAGTGGTTAGTATGTTCACCACACAACAAGATATGCCCGGGTTCGATTTGCGGGCTCGGGCGTTTCTGTGTGGAGTTTGCATGTTTCCCCTGTGCTTGCGTGGGTTTCTTCCGGGTACTCCAGTTTCCCCCACCGCGTAAAAACATGCACAGTAGGCTGATTGGCTGTTCCAAATCATTCCTAGGTGTGAGTGAGTGTGAATGGTTGTGTGTCGGCCCTGCAATGGCCTGGTGAGCTGTTCAGGGTGTACCCCGCCCTCATCCAGAGTTGGCTGAGATGGGCTCAAGTCTCCCCGCGATCCTCATTAGGATTAAGCAGCCTAGCAAATGAATGAATGAAAGTTTTTAAAAGAGAAGAATAAGTGATTCATCTTCATCAGATCAAAAGAAATTTATTTAACCTCCTTTTTTCCATTTGTTTATATATGTTTTATCTGTATACAGTGTCCAGCACTTTAGCCCGAGATAAATCTTCCTTATGACAACGAAGGTTATCTTGTCTTATAACTGACACAGAAATATCAGGCTCTTAAGGAATCCGATCCCAGAAAAAAGGTCAAGTGACTCACAAACCCAACAGTATTTTATACTTATTAGCCAGCTAGTTTGGGAACAAAATAGATAAAGCAGATAAAGCAGCAAGGGAACAGCAAGGTGGGACTGAACACATGATTTATTGATAACAAAACAACTGCAGCTGAATTACAATGAAATGTTGTGACATACATGCATACTGTGGTGTGTGTGTGTGTGTGTGTGTGTGTGTGTGTGTGTGTGTGTGTGTGTGTGTGTGCTTCTACTTGCTATATAATGAGGACCAGAATAGGTTATTAAGGTGTAAGGACCTTTCTGTTAAACAGCGACATTTTGGCTCGTCCTCACTTCCTCAAAAGGGCTGGTTGAGGGTTCAGGTTGGAATGAGGTTTAGGTTAGGGTTAATTCAATTCAGTTCAGTCTTATTTGTATAGCGCTTTTTACAATTGACATTAATTTAAGGAGAAATCTAAGAATTTTTCTACAACCCCCTACACACCCCTAATGAGCGAGCCCGCGGCGACAGTGGCAAGGAAAAACTCCCGTTAGGCTAAAGGTCAGGCTTAGGCATTTGGTTGTGATGATTAATGGTAGGGAACGAGTCCCAGGAATGTATAATGTCAATGAATGTCCCTACAAAGATCGAAGTACAGGATTGTCTGTGGTATAACAATCTGGCCTGTAGCCTGCTCAGGGAAACACAGCCGAGTTTATTCGATGAGTGCAGGTGTGTGTCCATACCAATTATTCACACAGTGATGGGTGAATAAACACTAACGCAGCATAAACACTTCGCTAACATCCGAAATAATCCTCTCACGCTGATTTTCCTCAAGCAAGTAAAGACGCTGGACATCATGTCTAAAAGCATCTCAGTCTAATACTGATCTTTCCAAAAATACAAAGGAGTATTTACAAAGTGAAGAAAGAAAAAAGAAAAGGACATGAAAAAAACCTTGAACAAAAAACAATAGAGGCAAAGATAGAGAGCGAAGCATGTAGGAAGTGGAGAAAAAGACATCAGGACGTGAGACTAAAAAAGGAAAAAATGAATAACAAGCAGCCCTGCTGAGTTCTGTAACCTGATTGGTCAGAAGAGGGATGGAGTGTGTTGTGTGTGCCAGTGTTGCAATAATTATTCAACTAAATCGATAACTAGCTTTGGGTAGAGACCAAAAGAACGAGATCGCGAATACAATCGGCTGAAATGAGCTTCCTTCGCAGGGTGGCAGGTCTCTCCCCTAGAGATAGGGTGAGGAGTTCTGTCATCCGGGAGTCTGGATAGAACCGCTGCTCCTTCGCGTTGAGAGGAGCCAGTTGAGGTGGCTTGGGCATCTGATTAGAATGCCTCCCGAACGCCTCCTTGGTGTGGTGTTTCGGGCATGTTCGACCAGGAAGAGACCCCGCGGCCGACCCAGAACACGCTGTAGGGACTACATCTCTCGGCTGGTCTGGGAACGCCTTGGCACTCCCCTGGAAGAGCTGGAGGAAGTGGCTGGGGAAAGGGACATCTGGACCTCACTGCTTGGGCTGCTGCCCCCACGACCCAACCCAGGAAGAAGCAGTAGAAGAAGAAGAATGAACGAATGAATGAATTCAACACATCTGTGAAAAAATGGTGAGTTGGTGAGTACTGAAAGTCTGAAAGCATTCTCTGCATTTATGTCAAAAATAATTAGCATGAATTAAATTCTTTTAATGAATCAATTCACAAATGTGCACAACTGCTTAACAGCTAGAGGTTTTCTGTATCATGTGCACTGAGATAGAAAACAACATCCTCTTCTTAACGTTAGCGTTTTGGTTTTGATATTGTACTGGCCCAGGTTTCTTCATAACTCAGTGATGTATGTGCTCAGCATAAACAACAGAGCAATATACTACCACAACCGGCAGCAAGGTTTAAAATAAAAGAAAGAAAAAAAGAATTGTGACAGGCCAATTGTTAAGAAAAAACCTCCAGCATGAAAAAAGTACTCATTGTGTTATACACACAGTCTGATCCACTACAAGTTACACACAAAGCATAATCCATGTTAGGATAAAGGAAGCATTTAGAGTAAGGGTGACGGAACCTTAATGTAAAGCATAATGTTGAAAAGTGTTCACACACACACACATCAGAAACTGATGTGAATTAACTGAGAAAAAAAACTATACTTCTCACATTGACTTTTATGCCTGCTGAATCCACATATATGTTGACAGATTCTGCCAGAGTGTACACATTATACACCTAATGATGGATTCACGATCAAATTCCTCGTGATTTCTTATATTTTATACCATAAATTACATTTGCTTCAGATTACTTCTGAGTAAAATTAGAAAACTACGTCAATGAATATTATATTGCAACACACAAAACATGTCATGCAAAGAAAGTCAAGTAAACAGCCTAATAAAAAAATATTTCACTCTATAGCAAGTGAATCCCTGAGTCATAAATATTCATAAAGAAAAGACAACACGTGAAACTGAACTGACAGCTTTGCAGTTCTGGTTCAGACACATTTAGGAATTTTTTAAGACACTTTTATAATTGGGAAGGCGGCTCATATTTATCCATTTGAGGCTTAGTGGAGAGATGTGCTGTCACCCGAAGTTATTCCAAACAGAGCCAGTCATCACACTGAGTATTTGGAACATACAACAGCATGGCAGCCATGTGATAAATAGCTTGGAGATTTGGCAAGAAAGCAATAAGCACACAAAATAAAGATTTAAGCTTTTCTTGCAATGTTGAGGGTACACTTCTAAACAGTTAAAGAGCACTGGTATTGGTCATCCTTACAGCATAATGTGTGTGTAATGTATACCTTTGAGAGATACAGATGTTTATTTTAACATAAATGAACACAAAGAAGACTATACTGGGCTATTTTATCTGTCTAGCAGGGGTTGAACCAATGCAAAACGACCATTTTTTCCCGGAAGTGACGTGAACTTGTTAGGCCGGGTTGTCCAGTGCATGTAAACAAGCAGCGAGTGACACTTTAGGTGATAAAGCTCCCTGCATACTAAAGGCTCTTACCTTTTACTGGTTCCTTTTGGCGAAGTGCTGCTCCCGTATGTTCACATCCTGTGATTTTTTTATGAAAGATTTCCGTAGGAACAGAATCCGGTTTTATGTATAAAAGCTTGGGCTTCATTCCAAGTAGCTCTGCCTGGAGGTCACACAGATAGCAGGTTGAATTGAAGTGGTTTTCACAGACATCTGAACTGCATCCAAAAGAAAACAGCACAGCTCAGCACTGGCCGATAATGTGTTATCTCAAATCGGTGTCTACTGCAAGGCTGGTCCAGCCAATAGGACCAAACAATGAATTTGCGTCACTACCATCGCTGGAACAGCCAATGAAGAAGGCAACATGTTGCCGTGCATGCCTAGTAGTAGTAGTACTGTGGCACCACTCGCTCGTACTTCACAAGAAGCAAGGACTGACGTTGACTGATGGAACTGCTGATGTCATACGTGATCGTTTTAAAGAGATAATACAAATTCACCACAGGTACCCTTTAACATATTCACAAAGGTCACATTGCAACGATTAAAAACAACTACTCTGTGTGTGTGTCTGTGTGTGTGTGGTGGGGGGAATCACCAGATGTCAGATGGGATTGTGCCCAGCTTCCCCACGACCCTGATGGATTAGCGATATAGATAATGGGGTCAATATACATCTGCTACACATGATATACATCTGCTAAAGCATCCAAAACATCGCCACTGACAGCTGTAGTGAATAACATTGATGATATTGTTATTGTGCCACCTGCCATGGAGTGGGATGCATTAGGCAGAATAGATCTTGAAGTTGATGTGTTGGAAGCAGGAAAAATGAGCAAGTATAAGGATCTGCATGACGTTGACAAGAGGCATATTGTGCATTTTAAAGCACTATAATAATAATGACACCACCAGCTCCAAGTGACCATGACAACCATTTTGATTCCATCATTATCCAGACCAGTAAGCAGATCAATCAGATCACACCATTCCTCTGTAGTATATATTATATAATAATATTCATTTATACCAAGATGTTATAGATGCCGTTGCAAAATTCAATTTATACAAATTAACAGTGACATGTGCAAGATTGTGTTGTCTTGTGATCGTTATGTCTTAATCCACTGATCAGGGCTTGTGGTGACACTCAGCAGTAGTACAAACAATAGTGTCAAAGTAGTATGTTTATTCGTTCAGCTTAATTAAATAACCACTTGATTCTGGTCAGGATTGTCATGTGAATTGTGAACTGAGAATGAAGCAGGAATACAGTGGAAGTGGAAGATGGGAGCAATTTAGCTGCCTGCTAGTATGGTTTTGGGAGGAGGTATAAATATTTAAGTATTTCACTACATATTGTACTGTGTATAATTTGTATGTGACAAATAAAATTTGATTTGATTAAATCTGTAGAACCCAGAAAGAACCCAGTGCAGGAAATAGGACTTTCAAAACTCCACACAGAAAGTAAGCTTACAATCAAACCATTCATTACTCATTACTTGTTTACAGAATTGCTTAACCCTATGAGGGTCACAGGGAGGCTGGGGCAGTCAGACCATCACAAGGCAATCACACACCCATTCACAACTAGGGCTAATTTGGAGCAGACAATTAACCTAATGTGCATGTCCTTGGGCTGTGGGAGGAAACCAAAGTACCTGAAAAAAACCCTGTAAACCCCACTCCACTGTGCTGCCCAAAATGAAATATCACCGTACAAATCATTTTATCACATTAGTATTTGTGCCTTTTCCATATCAGTGATTTTCAGCATCATAGCAAGACAAATATTGCATATGCCTCCGTTCCTTTGTAGCATTTTCCATTTCTCAGACCCTCAACACTGAGATATGCCATAACGTGATCAGAGGCAAAGGTTAAACATCCCACTGTGCCATGTAGTCTTAACTCATCCGTGACGTATCCACATGAGAGAGTTCTTTCCCCTAATGAAAATGCAACACCTCTGCATTCCTGATGAACCTCAAAGAAATGAGTCTACTCTGTTATAGCTTATCATAAAAAAAATGATAAAATGATAATAAAACTACAGCATAATGAACGCAACCTTGAATAAGCAGTGCATAATGTGAGTAAATTACCCTCCCATTACCCAGATGCTGCTCGTATAAAAAGGCAGCACAGAGGTGCTTATAGTGAGTGAGAGAATTATTATAAGTGACCCAGTATTGACGGATCAAGTAGAGCTATTTATTACATTCACCATGAGAAGCTGGCAGCACTTCATCTGAAGAGAGGCACAACAGAGTCGTTCCGCTAAAAGCAGGTCCTATAATGTAGGCGTCGCCCACAATACAACATAACATAATGTGCATGCCTCTTCGGTGTGGTGTTTATGGATTTTAAACAATTGTAACAAAGCTATATCATTCATGTTCACTGAAGCATTGACCAAACATCTCTCTCTGACTCCTAATCTGCTGAAGAATTGGGAAGCAGAGATGCTGAGTAATAACAGCCACACAGATTGGCCTCTGCTGTGAGCAGAAGCCAGGCAGCATCAGTATGATGAGCTGAAGTACATAACAAGGGCTAAATTCATTAAAGCTTCTTGGATGTTTGCAACATGGTTTCCGCTCACAGTTAAAGCACATCCACATTAGGCAAACTGGCTTGCCCCTAGTTATAAGTATGAATTGTTGTGGGTCTGTGTTGGTCCTGCAATGGACTGCTGAGCTGTTTAGGGTGTGCCCCGCCTTTGCCAAGAGCCTCCCTGCGAGCCTATTAGGATTACGCAGTCCAGCAGATGAATGAATGTTTTAAAGTTGATTTGGATCTCGGATGTTTTAAACAATTGCCACAGGTACGCTGCAAAGTCACGCTGCAAAGACAATATCTGTGTGTGTGTGATATTTAATATGTACAGTATTACACTTCAGCATTGTTTAATGCGTGTGAAAGACAACACTGAGTGTCTTGTATGAAAATCTTGATGTCGTGTATGAAAAAATCAATATCCAGTGGACTGAATTGTCATCCGTCATGCTTGTTTTGTTTGATCAGAAGTCATGTTTGTTCACGGGCAAATGTACGAGAAGAGTCAGGAATGTTGACTGTGACCTTCATGTGTAAATATGAGCTAAATGTGTGCCATGCTTTATTCCAGGTAAAAAAAAATGGTATGGGGATTTTGATGAATGAAGCTCAAGGACATATTAACAGTCATTATAGTGTATTTTTGTTCACTCAACTTTGATTGTATAAATCTTGTAGTGTGGCTCAGGCCTAAGTTGTTACAACTTGCACCTCAATAAAGGGACATCCACTGTGTTCACAATTATTAGGCAAGTGATTGTTTTGACCATATCATCATTTTATCCATAATTTTCAACTCCATGCTGTATAAACTTGAATGCTTATTGAATTTTATGCATATCCGGTGATCTGTATTTGTGTAGTGAGAGAGGGCGTGGCCTAAGGAGATCAATACCCTATATCAAGGTGTACATAATTAGTAGGCAGATTCTTCTCCTCAGGAAAAATAGGCCAAAAAAGAGATTTAACTGACTCTGAAAAAAAAACTGAAAAAGTCTTTCAGAGGGATGCAGCACTCTTGAAATATCTAAGATATTGGGGCGTGATCACAGAACAATCAAACGTTTTATTGCAAATAGTCAACAGGGTCGCAAGCAACGTGTCGAGAAGAAAAGACAAATTAAACACCTAAGATTTGAGAAGAATCAAACATGAAGCTAGCAGGAACCCATTATCCTCCAGTGCTGCATTATTCCACAACTGCAACCTACCTGGAGTGTAAAGGAGTACGAGGTGCTCAGTTCTCAGAGGCACGGCCAAGGCAAGAAAGGCTGACCACCTCTGAACAAGACACAACTTAAAGAGTAATCTCTTGATGACTCAAACTCAAGAATGGGCCAAGAAATATCTGAAGACAGATTTGTGAAAGGTCTTGTGGACTGAAGAGATGAGAGTGACTCTTGACGGATCAGATGGAGGGGCCCATGGTTCGATCAGTAACGGACACAGAGCTCCACTTCGACTCAGACGCCAGCAAGGTGGAGGTGAGGTTTTGGTATGGGCAGGTATTATTAAAGACGAGCTAGTTGGACCTTTTCGAGTTAAAAATGGACTCAAAATCAACTCTCAGACCTACTGACAATTTTTAGAAGACACTTTCTTCAAGCAGTGGTTCAGGAAAAAGTCTGCATCTTTCAAGAAGACTGATTTTTATGCAAGACGACGTTCCATCACATGCATCAACATACTCAACAGCGTGGTTGGCCAGTAAAGACCTTAAAGATAAAAAAAACTAATCACATGACCGCCTTCTTCACCTGACTTAAACCCTATTAGAACTTTTGGGTCCTTCTTAAGCAGGACGTTTACAGTGAAGGTAAACAGTGCACCTCTCTGAACAGTGTCTGGGAGGCTGTTGTTGTGGTTGCAGCTACACAAAGTTGATTCTGACCAGGTCAAGAAACTGACTGACTCCCTGAATGGAAGGCTTGTGACTGTTATCGAAAAGAAGGGGGGGCTATATTGGTCACTGAGGGATTTTTTTTATTTTTTTTATTTCAGAAATGTGTTTTGTAATTTTTGAGTTTGTTTATTATTCTCACTTTAACATTATGTTGAAATGTGACTACTGCTAAATACTAGCACTGTATTTTTAATGCTAGTACTTTTTCATTATTTAAACCAAATTACTGCTGAATTTACATCAGTCATCTAATCTTTGTTTTTTTCATATCTTGGGTTGTTGTGCCTGTTTCACCATCTGTTTGTTTTAAGATTATGCACAAATAATGAATCATAAATGATTAAAAGTAAACAACTGCAGTTTTTAAGATGCCTCAATGTTTACACTTGCAAAATACTCATCTTATAGGACCTAGACTAAAAGTGTAAGTCATAAGTTAACTGCGAGCCACACTGTGTGTTAGGGATCCAATAAACATCAACTTTATTGTTGCTGTAGCAGCAATCACACTGCGATTTTTACTCTACATGTCTGGCATTGTCAATTTTTTTTCAGGAATATCTGATGGTATTTTGGTGCCAGAGCAAAAGATATCACCACCTTTCCTTCACATCTGTCATCTTTCGTGTAGGACGAGCCTTAATTGGCACAATATATACCAGGCATTAAGCAGAAGCCTCACCTAAATATCCAGGTGGCTTATTCAGACGATTGAATTACCAATGTGCAGTACATGTCTCAAAGTAATATATTCTTGATTCACTTTTTCCATTGGTTTTAAGTTGTTTCCATAACAGACTGGGCAAAATCTAAGGATTGAGAATGTGAAATATTATTCTTATATTGTGGGCTGTCAAATATAATAATCACAAATTTAAAGGCCAACCAATAAAATAAGAATGCTAATAATAATCTAATGGTAATTGTTTAAGGTATTGCTATTATGTTAAGGCTCATGTTGTGTGTTTATTATTTGCTGTTAAGATGCCTTTGCCTATAATCAGTTTTCAAGGCATTACACAGCCTTGCACAAGACTACCTCTCACAAATGCTTTTGGTTAATGAACCAGGCCACTGAGATCCTCCGTATCTTTTTTGTTTCACAAAGCAGAACAAAAACGATGCATTCGGTCATTAAGCTCCAACACTATAGAACATGCTTTCACTGGATGTGTTAGGAAGTGAAAATACTGATATTTTAAGTGTAAATAAACAAAGGTTCACTCAGTGTTGATCATATGTCATGTTTTTAAATACTATGGTGTTTGTATTTACACTAAATTTTATTTATCAGTATTATTTATTACGTTATATTTTGTTTTCAAACTTTAAAAACACCATTTCCACAATCTCGGCAATTCAAAAAAGGCTGGACCTCCACGATTTATGAGCATGCTTGGAGCATGATTGGGGTATTAAAAGGAGGAAGGGGCATCCAAGAGATGAAACTTGAAGGAACCGTGTCCCACATTCTATTACGATTGGCGTCAAATCGTAATACATCGTAGTAATCGCAGCAAAATTTGTGACAGTAATAACTTTGCCACAATCAGCAAGACTATCATGAATCCACCGAGTTCTCTCAAGATCATCACGATTCGATCTCACGACCCCCACGCTCCTCACTATTCCCTCAAATTGTGCCTCAGTGTAAACCAAGGCTTAGGAACAAGGAGTATTTTTAGTTACAGAGGAGTATTGTTAGTTACTTTTTAGTCACTAATTTGTTAATCGAATACTAATATCTTTTGATGAAATACTTAAATAATAGATGTAAATTAAGGACAAATTTTACAGTTGAATTATTTAGGCATTTAGTTTGGCATATCCAAGGCACGCAGTTTACAATATGGTCCTTAGAGAGCCTCCCATAAGCCCCTGCCTCATAGTGTACAATACTCCTTCTACTGCTCTGAATTTGAGTTTGTGTGTGTCGTACCTCATATTTCCCTTCATTATCCTTCTTTACTTTCTCCACATCTAGTAGTAGGCTCCAGACTTGACCTCTTAGCTGTAATGGAATCCCCTTGTAAATCCTCTTTATCATCTACACCAGAGAAAAAGGATCAGTCTGAATAGAAGGGCCATCTAAACCTCTCAAATGATCTTAGCATAACAGTCTGGCCAAGGTCTGTCCATAATCTTTAACAGGTGAAGTAGTGTCCATTCACTTTATTTTCAGCTATACTGTACATATAAAGAGCTTGATCTCACCCGCTCACTGTTTTTATACTTCTCCCATTTTTTGACCATCTTTAACCATTTCTGTGCACGTTCAACCTCCAGCTGCTTTTGCTGTGTGGGAAAGAATGTAGCAGGTAAATAAGCAACTGTCGCAACACACCAAAGATAAAAGTAGATACAATTAATACAATTTAATAATAAAACACAAACAATATTTTAAACATGTGCCACATTACATTCTATACATGGCATTTATCTACAATCTAATTATAACGGTGATATCTTACATGAGCTAAAGACAAAGGGGCAGGGCATGCTAAAAGGGATTTCCAAGGATTATTTGTTTGAAAGATGTTAAGTACAAACTAGAGAGTAGAAATTACATGTAAATTATCCTTGAGTGTGGGATATTTCTTCTTGTCAGCCACGTGCGGATTAAATATCTCAATAAAATTGGGAAAGGAAAGGTACTCCCTTAACATATTGCCAGATCATCACAGCGCAAACAACCCATCAACCATTCATATTCACAAACGGGCCAATTTGAAACAGCAACTTAACCTAATGTTCATTGGACGTCTTTGGACTGTGGGAGGAAACTGAAGTATCCGGAGGAAACCCCTGCAAGCAACCCAGGACCTTCTTGCTGTGAGGTCGGCATGCTTACCACTATGCCAGGTCTTAAGCCTAGCTCACATGTTAGTAATCATGGCCGAATGTACAAGCAAATTTTAGTTTGCGGGTGACTGAATATATTTTCGGAGGTAGTCGAATATTTCCTAAGTCTGCATATTTTCTACATACGACGTGCCTCTTGCTATCACACTTATCACGTATTATAAAAATATTAAATTATTTTAAAATATAAATGGATGTTCGGTTCTCAAGCTGCTTTTCACCACACAGAGAAACGCGCATCTCAGATCTGTTCCATTTGCACTAGCCTCTGATTTGTTGGGATGTATTAGAGGGGACATATGGGGAATATATATGGGCTTTGCAGTAATCAATTGCTGTATTTTATATGTACTGAGCTAGTCTGGGCGGCACAGTGGCGTAGTGATTAGCATGTCCGCCTCACAACAAGAAGGTCCTGGGTTTGATTCCCAGCTCGGGCGTTTCTGTGTGGAGTTTGCAAGTTCTCCCCGTGTTTGCGTGGGTTGCCAGTGCAGGATCACAGATCCTCAGTGATAATGTATAGTGAAGGTTTTCACCTTCGAAACCGAAAACAACAACAAAAAAAAAGCTGAACGCCCTGAAAAGCCCTGTTTCACGGTATATCGCTTACATGTGAATACACCCTTAGAAGAACAACAATCACGGGTCAGAGACGAAACATAAGCTCCCAGAATGCATGGAATGTATCACATGGTAGCATAGCTCCTACCTCCAGACCGGGCAGCTGTTTTTGTCATCATTCTAACACATGCACACACATTTAAAGATCATTAGTATAATGTTTGACCTCCTGGCCTTGGCTGTTCACGTGGGATTATTATGATTTGTGATTGCTCTGAGCTGCTGTGCTGTTCATGATTACTTTCGGAAAATACAGTCCAGTCAAAGCTGTTTTAATTGGTCGTTTTTCTTACCTTCTCTTCAAGAAGAGTTGGAGTGGGGAGCTCGTCCTCACTGAAAGAAAAAAAGAAAGAATTTCTGAAGTAAAGCATGTTCATGTGTTGCACCAAATTGATATCAAGTTCTACTTGGCCATCTGCCTGCATTTAAAAAAAAAACTTAAATTTGTTCAACTTAGAGTCATTTATATTTATAAATACTATTATATCTAATACCACAGCAAGGTGGGAGGGGTAAATCCTACCTATCGGATGCTGTGGATTCGATTTCGATTAGAGTGCAGCTCTAATTTTAATCGCACATTTATAATTATGCATTTATTTTCAGACCTGAGCATTTCTATAATCAGAGCTCTTTCACAGGGACTTCCACGTCAAACTTTAGCCATAAACTGAGCCAAACAATAAAGAAAATTGTGTTTTTTAGTGAACAAATAAACAGTTTAAGTGTTAAAGTGAAAGGCAAGCCTTCCAAACTCTACTGTTACACATCAACATAAGCGTATGCTTGTTCATGGTGCTTTTGATTTACAATCCCGAAGATTCAATCTGTTAAAATCTGTTTGATAGTTTGATAGTGAGTTGAAAAAGGTTGCAGTTTCACTCTCTCTCGAGAGTGCGAAATCGCAGGAATGGGATGTGAATCCGCCAGTTCATATAGGACAAGATAATGGCAATAATAACAGTAGACGGATATTAAACGTACAAATCAGATATGAAAGAATGAACTTCTAAATAAATTAAAACGAGGGACATCTACAAATCATACGCGCTTTCGTTCACATACATCAAACAAGACTTCGATCGTACATATGAAAGAAAAGTATACCACGCTATGTATACATATGCAATTTTTTCCCGTTTTCCTGCCAACAACTAAGTGATCAAGTAACTTTTCATTACTTCCAAATGCCGCTCCCTTGTGTTCAGAGTAATTGCTGTTATTTTATTCTCTACATAAAAAAAGGTTAGAAAGAGACAAACAATGCAGGATTTTATTACATTTGGGTTTAATTTCCTTTATAGGGTAAATGTTTTATTAGTAAATTATTTCAGACTTCAGAGTTTCACCATAACATGATAAGCTGCAGTTGTAAATTTCAGTAGTAAACAAGGAATACAACCTTTCAGGACATTTTGTTATCATTAAATATTCAAATGGATTGTAAAGGTTACTCTGCTATGTGCCAAGACACATCACACCACTCTACCAGTGTTTATTTTCCCAGCTCATCATGCCGTTATGTTCAGTATATTCCTTCCATATACTTTTACTCATATTTCTCCTACAGACTGTTACTGGAAATATTAATTATTTATGGAAATTTAAAGCATTTTGCTCAGCTGTGTCATTTAAAATATATAATAAATCATAAAGTGCTAAATATTTCATGGAAACAAAATTCGAGTTGGCCTCTGTGACCGTTTGTATTTTCACAGACTTTGCTTTGCTTTTTTTACCACTCTTCTTTGTCAAAACGCAACACAAACCAAAAATAAATACATAAATAGATATATAGACAAATAAATAAATATTTATTTAAGGTGGTCTCAAGTTTTTGACTTTTAGTGCTAACACTAATCTGTGATGAATTTTGTGGGTCACCCGAGAGCAATCTTAATAAAAAGTGCTGACTAGATGACTTACTGCATGAAGCCAAAGCGATCGGTGACCTTGTAAATGCTGTAGTCTGCATCTTCCCAAGGGTCGATCTCAACACCCTCCTCCCTGCCCTGAAACACATATGAATAAGTCATAATGGTGCCAAGGGTCAACAATGGAATGCTGAGCCAAATAAAACACTGCAAATTCATATCATACCATAGCACACAATACAAACAATATGTAATGTAAGCCTGTGGGCGTGTGAGAAACTAGAAATAGCATTTAAGCGCAAATTTAGTAGAAGTTATGCATCAGGTGATAATCGAACCTGACATGAAGTGAGTTAGAGCAGGAAAAAACCCATGCTTGGGATTGACACGGCATTAGCATGGCTGTGAAACTATGAAAGCCCAAGATTCGGTCATTTGTCTTATCAAAGCAAAAACAGCTCAAAACAGTGTAGTCCATAAAATAGACAAAGTTCTAGCTTTAAACTGGCTCATCATGAATTACAACACTGTTTAACAATGGCATACACTAAACAAGTAGCCGTCAGTCAGTCTTTTTATTTTTCTCTCTAATTTAATCTAATCTGATTACCACCCACCAGCCAGTGCTCCCATCATACAAAACCTCTCAACGCTGGAGAGAGAAGGAATTACATGATTCATCCGAGGCACATTAAACCAGCCAAACAATACCGAACGACTGCTAATGCTGCAACATGGGGCTGGGTAACACATTTGGAAAAAAGCATTATCCATCCCCTTTTATATGCATGAGCACACAGATACCAATAACCAGCTGATGTCAGGATGACTGGAGCAAGAGTGACTATCACCACTTCCAACCTGAAGACATGCATAGTTTTGCTTCCTAATTTGTAATTAGTTTGAATATTTACAAATAGTAATTTGGACAATATGAAAGATTGCATTTAATTGCTGAAATCTTATTGCTGTACGTTTGTACTGATAATCTACAATCCCTAACTAAAACCCATCAATCAAAGGCTGGCAGCTGTGGCCATGGAAACACTGCATGTACTATGTTAATTTATGTTATTGGATAATATTGTAGGATTGGGAATGCATTTATAAACAACAGGAAGTACACCCTTTTTCAGGGTCTTTTCAAATAGTTTTTTGGTTTAAAGCTATTTTATAAGGTCATGAGTCATGTCACAAAAGTGTGGTTTGGTTTGATGCTTTAAACTGAAGCATTTTTTGGAAAGTCTATGAAGAAAATGAATAGGAAATTCACTTCTTAAACCAAAAAGCCCACTGAAAATATAAGCAGTCACTGCTGAGCTCGATTAGTGGCACACATGGTGAGAAACATCCTCATGTTTGGGCAGCAATGACTCAAGTACAGCATGACAAGGAGTCAGAGCATAATAATGGCTAATAATAACATGCTTGGCATGTTTTCCTTGTGCTTGTGGGGGTTTCCTGTAGGTACTCCATTTTCCTCCCACAGTCCAAAGTCATGCATATTAGGATTACTGGCTGTTCCAAATTGCCCCCAGGGTGTGAATGTGGACAACATGGTTGTGTGTTGGCCCTACAATGGACTGGCGAGCTGTTCAGGGTGTACCCGGCCAGAACAGGAGCTTGATGCCATTCTTGTCCAGCCAAGCTTTAGTGGCCTTGGCTGGGGCGTTTATTAGTCATAAAACTAAACATTTGATATAAATTAGCTGGTGTTAACACAAACCATCACCATTAGCTGGTAGTGATGTGTTCTTGGCTGTTACATACTTTTGCCGCTATACCTACAAATATGTAATTCCAATGTTGGCTCTTTTTTTTTTTTGCCCGGGAGTGTATGAATGAACGAACGAATGAATACTAGGATGCCCAAAATCCCTTCACAAAGTAGCCTTCACCCCATCCAAAGTACTCAATAACACTAAGCTTTAAAAGCTTTTCTCATCAGTGTGGATCAATTTCAGGGGTGGATGAGGGCAGAAATGGATGTCTGCCCCTCTGCTGAGGACAGGAACAGGAAGATCATCAGACAGAGCAATAGCCCAAAGACCAGACCGTTCCCAATTTCCAATTACACAATAAAAGCAGTGATGCTGCCAAAGCCACGACTGCGTCACGGTCGAATCAATCACATAGACCGTTCTGTGTGCATTGGTGATCTATTTCCTCCAGCCTTTGACCAGTCCAAATCCTTTACAAAAAACTGAAATATCGAGATACAGAGTGGGATACACATAGGCTAATACGACAAAGCGGCAAACTTCATATGTATGACCAAATATGAAAATATTAAAATTAAGTAAGTAAACAGTAAGTTAAACAAAATTAAACAGAAGTACTGTGTAAACGTAGCACAAGCATTAACAAAACTTTCTCTTGCAAAAAGTAAATCCATGCATAGCCTGTGCATATCCCAGGAACAGTTGGCATGAGGTAGGTAGGTAGATATCCCATCTTAAATGGGATAACAGTCCAGTGTAGGGCACCTGAAGCTACAACAGTTTTCCATGGCCATTTTGTGACACAGCAGCAATGCAGCAACACAAAGCAAATGCCACTACATGAGTCTAAAGCATCTTTGTATAAAGGTTCCACTTCCATAAACCTATACGCACAAATAAAGCCACAGCATGTCACTGCTCACATGAAAAGGGCACAAACACACACACACACACACACACACAAACACACACAAAACCACAGGCGTCTTTACATGAGGTTTAGCTTTGACCACAGGTTTCTTCGAAGAGTGACGCTTTTTATTTAAGCTATCGATTATGAGTGACCTCCTCCTCCTGAAGGTATACATTCAATATAACATATGCGTTAATACAAGATATCCATTAATATAAGATATTTATTAATGTCCTAAAGTCATGTGAGCACAGACTATCAAGGTAACACTTTTTTTCTTACCTTATCATATTTACCGATGATCTGTGCACGTTCCTCTGCTATCAGCACGTCTATATCCTTCTTCATGTCAGTATCTAAAAATACACAACATTTGAAAACCTGTTCAGGACACACACAGCACAGTTTAGGTATTATTTTAAGTACTCAGTCTTCCTGAGATGACAAATGTATATTGCAAGACAACCGAATGAAGCAAATTAATTAGTCCTTATCTATTACGATATATAGCACTGTCTTCATCTTCATGTATTTATTGATGATGAAGTTTCCTTGAGATGAAAAAAGCTTTGTTTGAATTAAAAGTCTCGGTTAAGTTTATGAGATGCAGTATTATACCACTGATATCAAAGCAATAATCCTTAAAATGGGTTTTCGGTTCACTCACTCATTAATTTGCCAAACCACTTCATCCACTTAATTTTACTAAGATCTCAGTCGACACTGGGTGAGGGCAGGGTACACCCTGAACAGTTTACAGGGCCAACACCTGCACAATCAATCACACTCACACTCACACCTGGGGCCAATCTGAAACAGCCACTTAGTCTAATGTCTTAGACTTAATAGACTTTGGGAGGAATCCGGAGTACCCAGAGGAAACCCACTAAAGCATGGGGAGGACATGCAGACTATGCAGAGAAATTCCCGAGCCTGGGACTCAAAGCCAGGACATTTTTTTTGCTCTGAGGCGGATATGCTAACCACTATGCTTTCATGCTACCATTTTTCTGTTCAATTAAATTGAATTTAGTTTTTTTATAGACACTTATGAGAACCGATATTGAAAAGCAGCATTACATAGTTTAAACAAATCTGCTAAAGAATTGAAACTTCTTGATAAACCCTATACATCCCTAAGCCTTTTGTGATGGTGACAAGAAATGACTCTCAGTAGTCAAGAGGAAGAAACCTTGAGAGGAACCGGACTCAAATCTTGCCTGTGATTGGGTATTGGGTTGCCTGTGTGGGCATATGAGCACGGACACAACAACAAAATCGTGCTCATGGCTTTATGACATTTGCATGATTATATTACGCTTATTAACCTAACAATGAGCTGTGAATAAAGGCCATCTAACACATCAAGGTTGTGGTTTTTGGTTAGAAAAACTGATTTGTAAGGACTTTTATAAGACAACTCTTAGCATTTAGTAGTTTATCAAAACGCATATAAATAAACCAACTCTGATTTGCAATTCTTTAAAAATAAGGCAGCCTATTGTTAGAAATCTAGTATAATAAGTATAAGAAGTATAATTTTATTTCCAAAGGTTCTCCACCTGGAAGACATGCTGTATCAGCATAAAAAACACTATAGCAGTCAAGCATGATCTTAGCTGTACAGTTTGCTGGTAAAAAAAACCTTGTTGAGAATTTACACACATATCCGGAGAGCCACAGAGGGTTAATCCGAGGCGCGATCTAGTGGAAATTAAGTGACAACAAAGTTTACCATGCAATGAAATCTGTTTTGGAGATTTGAACGCTCCCTTTTTCAGCCTAAGAAATATTAGCCTCATGGGAAAGTCAGGCCCTGTAGCTTGTGCCAAGCTTCAGCTGTGAGTGTGCTAACTCCGTCCCCTTTCCTCTGGGCCACAGACATGTGCAGCACATACACAACGCAGAAATAGAACCCAGCACACACACCAGCCATGATACACTCTTACGTTAGGCAACCACAGCAAAACCTTCTGCACTGAGGCACGCAACTAAACTAAAACTATCACTGGTGCTTTTAGTTAACCCTTTATGCAAGGCCTAAAGTTAAACTGACAACATATAAAGAAATAAAACATGACAAGACACGATGTGAAGGTACTGTTTCTACTAAACAGTTAATAATGAATAATAAAAAATAAAATAATAAAAAATAATAAAATTGAATAATAAAAAAACCCCTCAAAATGTTTATTCCATTTTTACCCCTGTCAAAATTACGCCTGTTAATATTAATAAATAAAACACCATGCATCGTTACATTTAATGTGTTGGAACTTCTGTAAAATAAATTAGTTCCCTCTGGCACTTGCATTATAGCAGTTATAATCGATCATTCTCTAAACATATTTTTTCCCCTTCTTTCTCGAAGTTAATGAAACAAAACATTTCCAAAATGCAGTTTTTCATGTGTTTAAAAAAAAAAAAAAAGCAGAATGCACAAAGTCTGCTGACTGCATTGCGGTAAAAAACATATTGAATGAATAAGTTTGTATAATCCATTAAAGCAGGCTCAGTGTTATAAACCTGTGATTTATTTTATTGAATTACATTAAATAAGAGCTGCTGAATTTGAACATTAATAAATACCTCCTGGCCATTCATTCGTTTTTTAAAACCGCTTAATCCTAATTAAAGTTGCGGGGAGGCTGGTGCCCATCTCAGCCAACTCTGGGCGAGGGCAGAGTACGCCATGGACAGCTCGCCAGGCCATCGCAGGGCAGAAACACGCTTACGGCAACCCAGTAAACTACTCTTTACGAATGACAGCAATGGTTCCATTAAATGCCTCTCACCTCGGCTGAGATGGGCGCCAGCCTCCCCGCGACCGTAATTAGAATGAAGCGGTTCGGAAAGTGAATGAATACATGTTTGAGGTTCATACCATTTGGTTTTAAATCCTGGTTACAGTCTGGAGCAGCGGAAGGTTTGTAATGAGAAATACGTACAGTGAGTATAGAAACAAATTTTTTATTTCAAAGTCTTTCAAAGAATTCAAAGACACAGCCACAAAGACACGCCTCTCTGACCAGCTGCCTCCTCGCTCTTCCATCCAGTTGGGAGAGATGGCCTGACCTGGAATGGGTTCTGGATGAACAAAACACTTTACACTTCTTAATTATGGACTTTATTGCACTCGTATGGATTAATAAAAACTTTGACTTTGTTTTTTTTTGTATCTATCCTCAGACTTGTGCCTGTTCACAACCTATCCCTGAGATCTTTTTACAGTGCCTTGGAGTCAACGGTTTGCTTTCAGTTACACTTCCAAGCACTGCAATAATCTATGAATTGCTGTTTTAATGCTGAAATAATCAGTAGTTTACAAATAACTGATCACAGACGGAAGCCAGTTAGCTTGTTGTGCAACATAGAAGATGATTAGGAAGTGCTTTGCGTCGGCTGTTTCCATGCTGCTTTAAAAATAAATGGAATGCTTATGTGTGTTTGTCCTAATTTTATGCTGTAATGCAACAAAATGTGAATTTTTTGGAAGGGAGAGATTATTTTCTATCCTCACTGTTTATGCTTGTTTCCAACTGATGAGTCATTTAGTGTGCCTGCTGCTTCTTCACCTTCTGACACCTGCTGAACACCTATAATATACCACTTGCACATTTGACAGATATGTGTCATGTGTGCGTACAAGCAGTTCTTGCCACGTGTCAGTTGCTGCAGGACAAACCCTGTTCTATGTCTGACCCTGTCAGGGGGCTGCAACCTCACACACAACTGCATGTCGCTGTCATTTTCACCAAAGCAACTGTTTTAGAATTCCTCATTCCTTTCATTCCTTTGCCCTTTCACTACGAGCTTTCTTTTCACTGCACAGTAAGAGCTGGTGGTTTCCTGAATAAGAAGGTCAGCAATGTTTCAGGGAGCCAAAGCGTAAGGGTTCAGTCCACAAAGAAAAAGAAAAATCTCACAGGTTAATAATTTGTAATGAAGCCCAATTAAGAAGACATAGAGCTTGATTTAAAGCTGGGGTTGGTACATTTTATACCAACCAATCAATAACTTCTGGGGAAAAAAATCTGTCATCTGTGGCCACTGTAAACCTGTAAAACACCGACCAATCACTGCCTCGCAGTCCGCTAGGAAATATCCTATCAAATGCTTCCACGCGTTCTGGTTTGTGCATGACCCTAACGTGTACAGATCAGCAGTCAGAGCAGAGCTTTCGCTTGTGGGTTCTTCCGAGAGCAGAGACGGTTTTAGCTTTCCTTTCAAATTTTAATAACTTTTTAGTTTAGCAACCCCAGCTTTATTAACTGCTGTTCACTAATGGACTCACATATCTAGAGCATCTTTTTTTTTGCTAAAAAAAAGAAAAAAAAAGAATCAGGACTCAGATATATAGAGCGGTCAGGTGATTTGGAAGTCCGACTGCAGGTTATTGACCGAAGGGGTGAATACTTATGCAACCAACAAACTGCAGCGCAACTAAAATGGTTACTATCGCATGAAATCCATTTCAGCTCCATTTTTAATTCATTTTCAGCTCTGTCCCAAGCAGAGTGTACAATTTCCATGCAGCCACATGACTTTACTGCACAATTGCAAACTTGTTCATTCAACATAACATGGGGAGGATAAAAAAAAAGTCAAGGGTTCGCTTGAAACAGTCTGGTGCCTTTTGTGAGTGCTGTAAATGACACCAAGTGCAGAGCCATTTCCCTTGTACCCCTTCAGCCTCACTGGATCAGCTCCCACTGACAATTACATCCCTGATTCAAGAGGACCATGTGATGTAAGCATGCTTGATGAATGAATCGAATGGAGTCGTTCATAGATTTTTATTAATTTGGTCATTTATCTTCATTAGCCGTTTTAGTTTGATTAGTGTGGTAAAGCAATGCCAGTCCACCTACAGCAAGTACTTACAGCAAGAAGGTCCTGGGTTCAAGTCCAGAGCTTGGCGAGGGCATTTCTGCATGGGGTTTGCATGTTCTTGCGATGCTTGTGTGGGGTAACCTGATTTCCCTGTGACCCTAGTAGGAGCAAGCGGTTCAGCAAATAAATGAATCCACCTACTGACCAGTTTTTGAGCAGTGGGAGGAAACTGAAGAACCAGAAGGAATCCCATGCAGAGATAGCATTTAAAAACTGCAAACAGACACTACCCCAAGGTCAGGATTTAAATATGAAGCCCAGCAGGTGACAACTCTATCTAACACCTCATTAGAACCATTTTGTCAAACCAATGTGATGTCTGGAATATTTCTGACACTTCCATGGCAACAGCAAAGCATTTAAAACTTACAGCTGATTCGAGGTGGATCAAGCATCATCCCAGGATAGGATCTCCTTCTTCATTCATTTGATACCTAAATTTAAACAACTTCAACTCTCTTCCTAACAGCCTGCTTTATTTATACCTTCCATATATATGGTACGTGCCACAGCTTCCAAGTTTGTGCTAAAATAAAAGACCTCAGTCTGGCACAATGTCAGAAAAAGATTCAGAAGAAGCACTGGATTAAAAACATAAAGAAGCACTGGATTAGGATTCCAAAGGAATCTGAAGAGTCATTCCAAACCTGCCAAGGTGGATTACTTTATACTGGAATACGTCCAGGAAATCATTCCAAGCATATCAATCACTAAACAAATGTATAGAGATGGTATAGTTTTAAAATCAGGCTGATAATGCTATAAAATAAAATTTGATTGACAGCCTTGTTATAGTTTTGAAATTATTGGATTGACTAGAAATGATGACTGATTTGAATACATTTAAAATTAGTGTCCATCTATCAAATAAAAAGCTGGCTGATGACTTCACTGTGTGGACATGCATATAGTACAGTTTAAAGCTCCATAGAACTTATTAGCATGTACATCTGTAACATCTTTTTATATGGAAACATTTAAGTATTCATAGTGGAGCTGGAGAGCCAGGTGGAATTTAGGATACCACCTATTTCTCCTTATTCCAAAGGTTTTAATAAAATATTTTACTTTCACATCAATACCCATGACGATAGCATGGATCATAGATATCCTAATATAAAGATTTAGGCACGGCCTAAAAGCAGAGCTCCGGAAAAACTTCTCCTGATACAAGGTTTCAATGTGAATTCGTTTCAATGACGCCACTGATGACATAATGTCGTACAACTATCAAGTTAGGACCGCCCCTCCCCAAAGTTTTGATATTGTCTGAAAGTGTTATGCGATTGAGGTAAGATTACGTTGACGGAAACCCATCATCACCAAAGGGGAGCGAGATGCCATTCAGCTGGATGGGTTTACTTGGATGGGTTTATTTTAAGGCTTGCAACAAGTAACAGTTTTGGAGGAGAATCACTAAGTTCAAACCTATTCTCAATATACACAAATAAAAAATGATTAAATGTTATAGATTTGCAGCTTCTGCTATATGTGTACGTATTCTGTATATAATAAAAAAGCCCTAAAAGTAATGCATTTATATAATATATTACACATCCCAGCATGCACTGATTTCCCCAGCATGGCAAATGTTCTTATGTCTGTATTGTTTTGAGATGCCTTCATGTGTCTTTGTTTCTGTTCTCGTCCTGGTTCTTGCCCCTGCCATGATTACCCTATTGTGTTCACCCACCTGTCCTGTGTTAAGCCTTTGATTAATTACATTAATTACGCATGCTGTTTTGTTATTGTCTCTTGTTGTGAGGTCATATTATGCTTTCACCTTGTTGAATCCAAGACCTTTGCTCTGCTAATGATTCTTAGCTTTCCCCTAATATATCATGTTGTCTTAATCACTTATGAAAAGAAAACAGAGACAAGAAACAGCTGAAGAACTTTAAAATCACTTGGCATGTGTTTGTACATGTATTCTAATAGAAGTAAAAGAAAATCTTTATATAATGATAAACAGCAATCATAATTTACAAGTTTTGTTGTAATCAATTCGGCCAAGGTTGTCTTGAAATGATGAACATCCATAACGAGTTGGGGAAAAATCTATGCAGTTATGTATCGCAATTCTTTAATCGATTCATGTACTGCCACACTTATTTGTATTTGAATCCGAGGCTGCCTTTCCTCTATAGTCCTACAGGTGGCGCACTATAAGTTATTACCACATTGGCAGGCAGCACAGCATCCGGAGTGGGAGGAGCGAATTATTTTCTGACCTTTTGTAAAAATAATAAAAAACAAACTTATTTTACATGCTTTAAGGTTGGAAATAATTGTAATATTAGTATATGTATATATTGTAATATTAAACTGGGATATTTATAGAATCTGCATATGTACTGTGATAATATCATGAGGACTGTTCCTGCTGATTACCTTCACTATTTATAGCATGATTTTTTTCCAAGGAAATCTCTGCTCTTTTATCTAACAAATTCTTAAACCTCATCTGTGCTCCATGCTGTGTGCACATCCACACCAAAACATCCAGCTTCCCCTACCCCCAGGGAGAGGTCAAATCTGCGACATGCATCACCAGCACTTTGCAGTGGAAGCCGTAAATAAGGCCAGTGTGGATGTTTTTAAGAACAGAGTGAGAACTGCTTGACTGATGGCAGACGACTGAGGCCCGGATACAAAGGGCAACAGAAGTCTGCACTAGAGACTAGAGGATACTCTGCTGTTGTCTTTGAACCTCAGACGCCCTGCAGTCGCCCATGGTGCAGAAAAAAGAAAAGAAAACCTGTGGTTACATGTGGAAACTATCTGCTTTTCAGAATACAGGTCCCTGGGTTCAACAGAAAGTGGAAAATGAAAAGCTGTGGTTTTACATCCGTACTGCTTTCTCCTATTGCATGCTTCACCATTTGCCTTAGTCAAGACAGCGTATGAGAAATAGAGAGCGAGAAAAAAAAAAAAGGCTTTATAATTGACATAATTATTAAATATTATGTCAACATATGAGAATTTTTAATACACCGAATATTTCAGAAGAATATCTGCCTCTAAAGATCTTACACAAAGATACATCATGAGATAAATAGCAATGAGCCATGCAAATCAGTTTTTAGGTTGCAAACGCCACTCAAAAACACCCCGAGTCTGGGAACTGATCCCCGGACCTTCTTGCTGTGAGGCGGACCGTGCTGTGGTTTACATTGGTTTTGTTACTTTCATTTTATTTCGGAATGAATAGGGTGCACCAACCAGTCTACACATCGCTAGTAGTCGGCTTCAATCGCAGAGCTCACCTGACCTAACTCTGTGACATTTTTAAAATATGCATATATAAACTATAGAAATCTTGTTTTAATTTTCATTTCATTGTTTTTTTTCTCTTCTGTTCCCGTGTAGTATATTCTAAAAATATTATGTATCTCCGGCTCAGTGCATGGATGTTTATGAATTGAATATTTAGAATCGTTTGAATAGACTTTCTTCCTAGAGGACGATTCATCGACATCCTCGCCTTTAATGCATAATCCGTAACTATATTTTAAAGACCTATTTACTATAGAGAAAGTCTACCCACACACTATAGGAATAAATCTCTGCCCTTTTGGCTATATACTATGTGACACATCTATACAGCCAGATGAGTGGCTATTGATGGGACAAAACTAGACAATTTTTTGATAAAATGAGTCATTACAACTGTAAGAATGGGACTTTGTCAGTAAGGATGACCTGTCATTGTCCTATCCATGCATTAGCTTTATTTTTTCTTGTTATAAAACCCCCCCAGTGCAGCTAACTGGGTTACCAAAGACCAGCCATGTTTCTCACTGTCTGTGGTGAGAGGATGTAAAAGAACCATTGCTGACTTTCGTCAAGACTAGGCTGCATAACCGTTAGTGTGTTTCTGCCCTGCGATGGCCTGGCAAGCTGTCCAGGCTGTACTCGGCTAACATGGGCGCTGGCCTCCCCACGACCTTAATTAGGAATAAGCGCTTCATAAAATGAAAGCCTGTTGGCAAAGCTCTCTCACCAAGATAAAAGCTGAGGGATGTGTTGCAGTGGCTGAGATTTTCGCTTTAGAGGCCTGCCTACCTTTAAACTGCTTGATATTAATGGGATAAAATGGAGGGAAAATGTTGACCTGTGGGCATGTATCTTACAGCATCTACTATAAATAGAGCTATGCCTGGGGAGCTGAGGCCTAAGGGCTGGTGCTCTCTCTCTCTCTCTGTCTCTCTCTCTCTGTCTCTCTCTCTCTCTCTCAACCAGTACTCCTTTGACTATCAAACTAGGTCAGTGTCTTCCCAGCTAGATGTTAGTTTCCATCCTAATCTGAAAATTGCTGACTTACAGCCAGCTGGAATCTAGGAGATATATAACCACCACAAGAATATTTCCATTGCCGAAATAGCACCTTATGCTTAAATAGCAAAGCCTACAACAAACAAAGTACAATCTGTGAATGTGACACACCACTTAAAAGCAGAGCAGAACAAAACGGGATGTTTAACCCCAAAATATCGTAGATCATTCACATTAACGGGGAATTTTGCAAAACTAAGCTACCAGCCAAAAGGACTAGTTAAGTTATGAAACTACGAGACCTCCTTCCATCCTCCTTCATATTTACTGGTGAGGAACACTAGATCTTCTTTGCCTATTGGATTTGTCAGGTTGCCAGCAGGATGATTTGCTAGCTAATTTCACTCGCCCTACAGATTTCTGACTCGCCACGGGCCAGTGGACTAGTGTTAATTTCCACCCCTGCATTAAAGAATCTTATGACATTTAGTTCTTTTTAGACTGAAGTCTGAAGACTTTTTATTCACACTGCAAACAAACTACAACAGAACAAACTGCCAGTCAAAAGGTACAGTGAGCAAATGTTTCATTAAAGGTCAGTGAATCGACCCAAAACTACCAGTGAAAGAGTGAGTTTACTGCGTAATGCAGGTAAACATACAATGGTTATGAAGGTTTCAATTCTCCTTTCCAGCCAAACATAGAAACTCTCTGTACACCACAGGGACATGCGAAACATGTAACATGTGAAAGCCAGGCCTTAGAGAAGTGTTGTTTTCTTCACGTGTTGTGTTCATGGCATATAAATAAAGAGGATCTGCACTTCATGGCCTGCACATTTATTCAGTATTACTGTACATTAAAGTCTAGACTGCACCCAAACCGTCTGGCTTGTCTGTGCTGGGTCTGTGCTGGGTCTGTGCTGTATTTAGATACATAGATTCGGTTTAACCTGCAAAAAATAAACTAGAATGTTATTAAGGTTCTATCAAATCATAGGTCATAATCAATTACTGGTATATCTGTGTACAGTACAAGAGAATAGATAACATTATTTATGGAAAATACTGTAGGTGTTTTTTCGAGTGTGAAAAAAATTATGTTTTTCAGTGGTTTTTTTTATCTTTTTTTACAGATAATGAAAAAAGTCTTCACTCTTGGTAGAAATTTCATTGGAGAAATTCAGACTGAAAAAAGAAACAGATGGTGAACATTCTTAGTTATACATTTACCATTACGTTTTTTTGACACTATATAATTCCAATGATACTTTCAATCACCATTGTTTAGAGCAGTGGGCTGCCACACACAATGGGGCACCTGGAGAGCAGTTGGGGGTTAGGTGCCTTGCTCAAGGGCACGTTAGCCATGAAGGGAGAGGAAGGGAAGGGTACCACCCCACCACCACCACATGTTTTTCTTGCTGGTT
>JBCNYG010000014.1:8949462-8962468 GCA_039654305.1 Porochilus rendahli | reverse complement strand
TTCCTCCCACAGTCCAAAAACATGCACAGTAGGCTAACTGGCTGTTCCAGATCACCCCTAGGTGTGAGTGTGAGTGCAAATGGTCGTGTGACTGATGGCCCTGTGATGGCCTGGCGAGCCGTCCAGGGTGTACCCTGCCCTCGCCCAGAGTCAGCTGAGATGGGCGCCAGCCTCCCCGCGACCCTAATTAGGAAAAGCGGTTTGGAAAATGAATGAATGAATGAATGACTCATTAGCTGTTAGTTAAACATAAAACTTTTGGTGTTATGTTTTGGTTTTTTTTTTATTTGTTTGTTTGTTTGTTTTTAAAAACCAAACCTTTATCCGGGTAATCATGTGAATATGGGCATTGGGTTTAACAGGCAGATCAGAATTTTTGATCTCTTGAAAGGTTGTTTATGTCTGACTTATGGCATCACTAGGCATAGAAAAGTTGGGGCTCTGAGTAACACATTGAGTCAGTGTTGTGTTGAAGGGAGAGATCAAATATATCAAAAGATTAAAGGTTTGGAATCATATTTTAGCATTTTTATTTTTAGCATTTTTAGCAAAATACAAAAATACAGTAGTTTATTTCGATTTTGAATAGGTGCTTTGTTTGCAGGGTTTTTTCAAATACACTTTCAATTAAAGTATTTAGTATTTCACTTAAAGGGAAATCATGGGAGGTGGCTGAGTAGGACATAATATACATAGCAGAAACAGTAAACTTGGAAGTGTTGTGGTATATACACCATGTGCTCATGTATGCAAGCAGACAGTTTTCTGATAATTGTAACATAATGTAGTATTACATGCAGTTTAATATATGTATACTGTTGTTATTGCTGTTATCTTGCAATATTGGAACTGACAGGTCTGTGTCCTATTCTTGCAATTTTGCACTCTTGTGAGAATTAAACTATCAAACAGATTTTAGCAGATTACAACTTTAAAAGTGTATTTTTCACACATCCTCCCTCCATAGTTCTTCCATCTCAGTGGCTTATCTATACAACATTTTGTAAGACATTTATTATTGGTCGGCCATTGGTTATTTATATATAAAATATATATATATAATTAAATTGCACAATTGATACTTGATCAAGACTGTGACAATCGATTACTGATCAAGACATCAAAACAACCATGCCAGGTGAAATGCAGTCAGTGCTGCTCTGTCTATCAAAATTGCTAAAATAAATACAACTGCAGATCATCATACTGTCGAATACCCATGCACAACTACACAGCACAGGGCAGCACAATGGAATTGCCACCCAAGCATGGGGAGAACACGGAAACTCTACATAGCAACACCAATGCTGAGCCCAGGGCTTCACCTTAGGACCTTCTTGCCGTGAGCCAGATCGGCTAACCACTAAACCACCACGCTGCCCACATTTTAATTCATGTAATGTCAAAATTATTGTCTCAAAATTATGGTGTTACATTCTTTTTTAAACAATTGTGCATTTTCAAAAATTTTACTCATACCTGTGTTGTGTTAGAAACTATTTAGTACATTCCCTAAAGGAGACATTATACTGATTTTCTAACCTTTATTTTTCATTTCAGACACCACTGGCACACCAAAGTACAATTCTAATTTGAGCAATTAGTTGGAGATAGTCTCTGTCTAATAAGGATGATTTTTATGTACTTGAGGCCTGAGATGTGGGAAAGAACAGGGCAGAAAATCCAGTAATTTGGACTAAAGAAAATAAACTCTTTTAGTTTCTGCCTGTCATTCGCTAGAGATTTTGCTAGATGCATTGAACATCATGAGAAAATAAATACATGCATGGCAACAGTAAAATAATACAATAATCCATGAACTGATGATAAAGTAACACAATGCGTTAAATAGGGGCATCCTAATAAATGACAAATAAAATGTGGGTATCCACATTCACTGGTTACAAACCTTAAAAATCCATTCCAGCTTAATTCTGATTATAGTTTATTATAATATATTTTTATTAAGATAATGGCACATGCAACTATATAAATCTATATAATATACATTTATGAAGACACAAAACAAACTTTGATTACAAGATGACTGATGTTTTTTTTTTTTTTCCATTTCCTGAAAAGTGGTTTTGGACATACAAGGTTTCTGCCCGAATGCAATAATATAGATATTTTCAGTGGGATACAGTATAGTTTGGAAGGCTTTCCTTTAATTCCACTTGAAAAGAAAGTTTTTGCCCATTCTTGTGTATGGTCAGGGTTAAATAACCAAGTCTTTTAACAGTTTCATTTTCAATGTTCACCCACTGTTAAGGTGCAAATCGGAGAAATGTGAAAGAACTCAACCCTGCCCTCTTCTGATACTCCTGTGATACACACAGTACAAACTTTCCAAATGCCTTTTTTTTTCTTGGTCTCCTGGACAACATTTGCCCAAAACAATCCAGTTTCCAGTAATCATCCAATAATGTCATTGCAATGACAAGCTTATGGGTTGTGTCTCATTTTTGTTAACACTTGTTGCATAAGGACAGAAATCAGACTTCTGTAAATAAAATAAAGTTTTACACAAAGGCTGGCAGTTAAAAGGATGAAATTGATGAAATTGCATCTTGAGCCCAAATCCATTTGCACGATTTATTGTCAGAACCAAGTGCATAGAAAATGATGTTGTAACTGAGATTGCCAGTTAAACACTGCACTGTAAATGTTCCCATTTGGTTCAGACGTCAAATTTGACGTTTACGTGTGTTGTGTCATTTTATCCATTGATTTGCACTGTTAAAAATGTATTTTTCTGTTACAAATTGTTGAACAATTAATCAACACAGGAAAGTCTTGCAGACACATGGGGAAAGTGCTGAAGTTTCTAATATGCCATCATTAAGCAATGCAGGGTATGTATTCCCTCAATTTACATGATGTTTATATTAGTTTACCACAAGAGGGAAGCAAATTCAAAGAAAACATTGCCATGTCTTTTGGAAACACGTAAAGACATCAAGTGCTGAACTCTTCAAGATCTGAGAGTGGGCATTTATCAAAATCCTGTATAAACTATTCATTGGATGTTTTCTTGCTGTGTTCTGTTTATGCTGGCTTTGTCCCCATCAAATCAGGATGAGAGCTTTCCTCAGTCTTTAAAAGGTCACAATCATTACTTTCCGAATCATTACAGTTTCATACGAACAGAACTAGTGGCAAAGTTCAGAACTATGTAATTGCAGATAAAAGAAGCACTGCATCATGATTGCTTCACATTTCATATTATGATAGTTGGTTTGGGACTTCTTTTCAAATCCACCCATTGAAACACTGTGGCTTTTAAGTTTTCTTTGCTCGCTGCAGGTGCATGGTGGGTTATGTAAGTCTATTTTTCTGAGGGGATTTGCTGTCTCTGGTTAGAAGCAGAGGCTACGCCTTTCCCTTTGTTCCTTTGCCTGTTTCGGCATAACTTATTGCCTTGCATTATCCAAGATATTTTTAAAAATCTACCCTCAGAAAAAAAGAAAAATATCACTTTACCTGACTTGACCTGTCCAAACATGTTCATCACGGAATCATATGAATGGCATAAGAAGCAATACAGCATGGCACCAACAGACAAGAAGCGGAAACTATATTTAATGTGAATACCAGAGAAATGCCATGACTTGCTAAACATTAGTAGATCTTGGGATTGTAAAAACAAACAAAAAACAAACAAACAAAAACTGTTCTTATTTCCTCATGTAAATATAACGTTAATTCTAAAAGTAGTAGCTTATCACTTAGGTACAAACAGTAATTTGTCATTTCATGTCAAAGGTCACAGAGACAACAGCCAACTCCAGCTACACCCTGAACAGGTCGTCAGACCATCACACGGCCAGCGTGCATGCACACACATACACACACACACACATTCACACCTACGGGCGATCAAGAATATCAAATAAGCCTAAAGTGCATGTCGCTGGACTGTGTGAGGAAACCGGAGTACTCAGAGGAAACCCACACAAGCATGTGAAGAACATGCAAACTCTACACTAAAACATCTCTGCTAGAAATGGGCCTGAACCCAGGACCCTCTTGCTGTGAGCTGGAAGTGCTAACCTCTACATCAGCGTACTGCCCAAAGATTTTACTGCAGCCTTACAAATTCAGCAAAACTTGGGGAAAAAAACACAGCTAAAATCAACAGCACAAGCCACATTATAGCTACGCAATATCTAGGAGGTTGGCATTTTTTACTAGATTAACATTTATTTGCTAGTGTGGCTTAGTCTTTATATGATACCCATTCATCCATGCACACTCTATACAATTTATTCATCAGGGTAGCGGAGAAAGCTGGAGGCAGTCCTAAACGACTTCTGGCAAACTATAGGGGACACCCTGAACAGGTCACCAATCTACTGCAGAGGCTATGACACCTGTAATCAGTTCAGTAGCTATTTAGCTTTTCATCATGTATTTGGGTTTTGTGAGGAAACCTGAGCACTTGGAAAAACCCAGGCCGAGAAAAAAAAATCACACACAGAAAAGCTCCACTGGGCCAATGCGATTTGGACCAAGAACCTTCTTGCTATGAGGCAGCGGTGCTAACGTGCACCGTTCTGCAACCTCTTTTATCTTTATAAAAGTATATTTTATTAATAAATCAAAAAATAAATAATAACATTTGAGTACAAGGTATGCAACGTAGGGGCAGTGGCGACCCGGTGGTTGGGTGCTGGATTACTAATCCCAAGGTCGGGGTTTTAAGCCGCACTATCAACAGGATGTCACTGCTGTGCTGTGCTGTGCTGTGCAGTGCAGCTAACTGGGTTATCAAAGGCCGGCCATGTCTCTCACAGTCTGTGGTGAGAGGCATGTAAAAGAATCGTACATTTTCATCAAGAGTAGGCTGCTTAGCTGTCTGTGTGTTTCTGCCCTGCGATGGCCTGACGAGCTGTCCAGGGTGTACTCTGCCCTCGCCCAGAGTCGGCAGAGATGGGCGCTGGCCTCCCCACGACCCTAATTAGTATTAAGCGGTTAAGAAAATAAATGAATGAGTGAATGGTATACAATGTGCAACAGGCTAGTTATGAGCAGGCCACACACATGTCCTTAAATACCCATTTATGCAGTCTATGGCTATTTATAAATATACAAGATTTTAAGATGCTCTTGGGTACACAGAAGGTGAAATCAATAAGAACTAGAAAAGCACTCGGAGAGCGCAGACCTCTAGTAAGGCCATTCAGTACCCTTATATGGTATTGTAAAAAAACATTTGTTTATTATTTGCACCCTACAGTGCAACCGTGCAGCCATTTATATGATTGCATTGTGTAATATGTACAGGGCCTGCCTTGGATAAGAGGAAGTATTAATAATTAGATTATTTTTGTGATAATTGACTTAAATGTTGTACAGAAATGTAAAGGAATGACATTACACCATCGAGTGCAAGCCTTAAAATTACACTTCGGTAAGGTCTGGACACAGTAATTTGGATGACAACGTCATCTGCGCTAAGAAATCTTTACAATTTCCTGCATCCAGACAATAATCTGGATCACTGCCAAAATTTTACCATTTTTTTCCTTGTATCATTTCTGACTCATCCTGAAAATTTTATTAAAATCTTGCTAACAGACAGACAAACAAAAAACAAACAAGCAAACAAGCAAACCAACACCGGTGAAAACATAAACTTCTTGGGGAGGTAACAATCTGTTCTTTTCACTAAGCATACTATCCTTTCATTATTGATTTTACTCCCTAGATATAATCAAGATTTGTTCTTTTGAAATAAAGATTTGTTCTTCTGGGAATGAGCACTGAGACACAAGATTAAAAGGAAGTTCAATCCTAACAAGGGTTTATGCCTTTGCTTTTGATAGAATTTCACTGAGCAGAAAATCCGAGAAGTGTATTACAGTTTGCAGGCAGAGAACAGGCCGAAAGCAGTGTAACCTGATTCAATACAGTTCAGCAGACCCTGTGCCATGGCAGCTCTACTACCCTCACACTCTGTTATTGAGAGGTAATCATTGTAAAATAGGCAATTCAAGAGCTCATGTGCAAGCTGAAAGCAGATCCCAGCACAGGTGCACAACAGCTTTGAGAGGACGGGGTTTGGTGTTTGATTTGGTACAAAGCAGGCTTCAGTTCAAAAGATAAAAGAGTTGAGCAGCAGAAGAAAGCAAATATACAGACAAGAACAGAATAATTGCTGAGTGTAATTTGGTCTTCACATGACATGGCTAGAGCAAATTTTACTTTCTTTTAAATACTAAACTCAAACTCAAAAGCACAGCTTATCTCCAAATCTGCACCTGCCCTTATTGCTCAATCTTATATATACATACACACAAACACACACACACACACACACACACACACACACACACACACACAATCTTAATTAATCTTAATCTTATTATGGGGGCCACGAGGCTGGGGCCTATCTCAGTCAATTCTAGGCGAAGGCGAGGTACACCCAGCACAGCTCACAACCATTCTCACTTACACTCACACCTAGGAGAAATTTGGAACAGCCTGTAAGTCTTGTAAGTCTCATGTGCATGTCTTTGGACTGTTGTAGGAAAACCAGGAGGAGCACCCAGAGAAAACCTGCAGAAACATAGAGAGAACATATAAACTCCACACAGAAGTCCTCTCACCGAGCCTGGGACCTGAACCCAGGACCCTTTTGCTGTGAGACAGATGTGCTAACCATTACGCCACTGAACCATCCTATTCATTAATTTGTTTGCTTGTTCATTCATCTGTTCTCCTTATTACTTAATCATTGCAAATCACGGGTGGGCTGGATGTACACCCTGAACAGGTCACTAGCCTATCACAGTGCTAACAGAATGAAACAGCCAGCCATTCACACTTACATTCACACCTCTGGCCAGTTTATAGCCAGTCGACCTGTTCCAGGTGTCTTTGGGCTGTAGGATGAAATGCACACATGCACAAGGAGAGCACGTACACAGAAAGACCAGCTGGTTTGAACTCAGAACCTGCTTGCTTTGAGATGAGTGTACTAACCGCTGCACTGATGTGGATTTACATATTTATTATTGCATTTGATATACTGTATGTTCAGTGCATTACATGTGGATAATCAAGCAAACAAACACCTCTATGGCTGCCATGCCATGAAATTAAGATGAAATTAGGTTGGCTATGATAGATAAAACAGCTCCTGGAATGATGCAAGCCACAGAAAGAAAAGAAGTGGTTAGATATAGGGCATGAACTCTGTAGTGCAATCATCGGTACCTTTGAAAACGACAAATTCATTTTGAGGGCCGTTGATCAATCAAACCACATACATGAACAAAGTAAATAAATGTATAACAGGCGTTGCCTCCTCCTTCTGTTTATATTTAGGCTGGCTTGTAGAGTATAAAAACCTTTGTATAATATGTATTATCTCCGATGCCACCCTGTCTGTGGGAAACCTGCTTTATTATTGACAACTACTGTATTTTTCCTAACCTTAGCTCTAGTTCCACCAAAATTAGAAGCAAATATTTGACATTTGCAAATTAGGCAGCCTACAATTATGAATATTTACTATTTGGAGGGTTATTTACATATTTCTGCATTTGTCACTTCAAACAGGACCCTGGCGGCATTATATTTGTTTAAACCCACTATGATGCTATTGAGTTTGTATTTTAGTGAAAGGTTCTCTGACTGAAGATCATGAGAGCAAGCTTCCACTCGGGTTTCTTGTGTCCCATTCTGGTTGTGTGGACAGATTGGGTTCCAGGGCATTTCCTCATTGCTGGCAAGCTGAGGAAGGGCCAGTTGGACAGAATAAGGAGCACGGCTGTCATTCCTGACCCCCAATTTCCTTTTCCCCCTCTGCCAGCTGGTGCAAAAATAAAGACCACAAACAACAGCGGGTAGCTCCGTTGACTTGAACATGTAGGTGAGCAGAGTGGGGTCAGAAAAGACAACTGGGGCAGGGGAATTACAAGGCCATAAAAAAAAGAGCATGTCACTTGGAACAAGTTTCCAGTGTTGAGAAGCACTGAAGCGGCTGTTTATGTCTGTGATACTAATTAGTTTCTTCTTTCCAGTAGCCTGGAAATCATTTCGCACTTAATTTGCACTGATTATTTGCTCTCTAAGAACATTTCTCTGACACTACGCACAAATAATGAATTGAAACTTGGTTATGGAGTCTCAATGAAAACAGTCCTCTGGATTTGTAGAATGTTGGCTAAAATGAAGATTGGTTGGATTATAATTTCCTGGAAGCCAAAAAGAAAACAATTTTCAAGGTTTAGTGTTTCCATTTCACAAATGGTGTTTTAACAATTATAGAATATAGAAATATTTTGGATTTGAAAATAATAGTTAAGACCTAAGGTGAACTGATGCTGAATTGGAAATTAGTAAATTCAGTTACAGGAAAGAAGTCTGTATTCTAGAACATTTTCCCATTCAAACAGAGAACATTTAAATTGAATTTGCTGGGTAGTTATGTTAGTAACACTGGCACTGTTAAAGAACTCCGATTATAATAGAAATTACCTCCAAACGAACAAAGTAAGGACCATTTTATTTGACCCTACACCTGTTTTCAGGGTTAAATTAAAAACAAGTCCTGAGTGGAGTCAGTAAGCCAGATGGAAAGCATAAGGAAGGTGGGAACACTGTTTTACATTAGTGCCTTCATCATGGGCTTTCACCCACTGAGTAATTGTGGAGAAATATATAGGTGCCTTACATTGTATGGACAACAGCTGTTTCAGGTTTACATTGGAAAGAGTAAATTAAGAGTGTTTAAAATCTGTCATGAGTATTAGAGACTCTTTGTCAGGTCATGAGCATCCTGACACTAAGTCCATTAACCACCTCAGTTATGAGAGACACATAGAAAATAAATACATATGAAGCAGGATAACATTGGAATCATAAAATGGAAATTGGTTTAACATAAGAAAAAAATTAAAAAATGTGGAATTTGAAATGTGTTTAAAAATTATAATCTACCAGTCCTATGCATGCAAGCCTTCCAAACACTCCTGTTACACATGAACATAGGTATGTTTTCAGTATCAGGTGGTTTTTACTTACATTTTCAAATGAGTACTCTGAAAAAATCTGTTTGATTCTGCTGTCTGACTCTTGTGAGAATAGGACATGAATCTGTCAGTTTATAAAAGGCAAATTGATGACAATAATTACAGTTTTCAGATATTAATCCAACAAATTCAGACATAAACTAATAAAGTTCAGAATATTATATAACTAGGCACTTCTACAATGCATATGCGATTCCGTTGACATACATTCAAAAGATGTGTGTGCTCGTACTTGTAAAAGAAAGAATAGCACACCTTGCCTTCATATGCATAGTTCCCATGAAAACACAAGATGATCAAGTCATTTTTGCTACATTTTGTATTGCATTTTTAATCGCTACTCACACACAAAAAGTTTTTTAAAATATTTATCGATTTAACAGAAACAAACATAAATATGCATGCAAGCTCCTAGTGAGTTTTTGGGTTTAATTTCCTTTTAAGACAAAGTTTGATTCAGGTGACCTGATAGCTATGGGCAACAAAAGTCCTTTAAGAATAATATATTTTTTATAGTCTATTAGTATTGCACCAGGTCATAGTTTGATTTGAGCTAGATTCAACTTGGGCCAGATTTAACATAGAGCATCAATTTATCCACAGTGTATTTATGCAGTGTTCAGACTTTTTCCTACTGTAAAGTAAAAGTGGGCTCAGTTCCAAAGTGTTTCTTAGGTCGTGCGTAAAGACTATGAGTAACTCCTCTGTGTGTCTGAATAGTGAGTTTCATGAACAACAGAGGATTGTAAGCAGGAGTTCGCTTTCCATGAGCCATGCTTCCTCTCCTCTCTTTCACCCATGACAGAGAACACCAGGTTGTTTCCACAGGCATAGAAACATGACCCTGTTAATAATAATAATAATACACCAAATCTACAGTGTATTATAGCAACAGATACAGAACGAATTTCCCAAACACTTGAACCCCTGTTGAGGCCTCAATGGGGAAAAAGAGGGGGTTCTGTTTAATGACTCTGTAAAGGGTTTCCCCTCAGTGTTTACAGGTAATGGCTGCATTCAGTGCACATGTAAACTTCAGTGCCTCAGTGGGCGGGAATGCTTCTTGCTTTTTTATTGAGCATGAAAAAGCTATAGAAAAGGTCAGCAATTATTGTAAATGATGTAGCAGTAGCTTTTAGAAGCAGCTGCTGTTCTCTCGTCTGCTGTGATTAGCTTTTAGTTACAAGTTGCTTGTAAATAAAATAAGTGGATTTTGTCTTATCATGCTGATTTCCACATGATTGTTTATGGTACTTGGTGAAAATAGAATTTTGACATTTTCACTATTTCAAGACACAGTAAATGTTCTTTAATGTTCATACACTTACATGGCTATTTTCTTGTAAGTTTAGTTTATCTGATAATCATAATTTTTCAATAATGTATCTTTTTTCTTTACTCAAATATGGTGCTTGTTACTACAAACTAAAGCAGAACCCTCCTTGCTGGTGTTTTCTAAGTGTATATTAACCCATGACTTGTTTGTGCCAAAGCATTAGCTGCCAGCTTCATGTGCCAGCTGGGTCTTTGTGAAAAGGGAGTGAGAAGGAGAAAGTAAAGATGAACTTGGAAAAAGCTACACTACATGCAACTTGGTGAAAAAAAAAGAAGTTCAAGAAAAAGGAGCTGCTGAGCCTGAGGATTTGGAGGCTGCAGCAGCCAAAGAATGATGTTCACACTGTATGGAGCTCTGTCTCACCACAGATTGTCAAAAGTTGGACAAGAAAGAACTTATAAGACCAGACTCAAATCTTCTGTGATTATACTGCTTTCATCTCAGAAAAAAATCACCACTTGATCATGTAAAAAAGTCATTCTTAAATAAAGGCAAGGATGATAGTTAATGATAGTAATGAAGAAACTGATGTTTACACCACATCACCCAGGGATCCATGCAAGACTTTCCTTTTCTTAACATTTACAGTCTCTCACAATTTCATCATGGCCCTCTACAATCCAGATCAAACTTGTGGACAATCAAGTGTCGGGCCGACCGGAGGTAAGAGACAAGACATAATCCTTCCAAACATGTCTGATGAGGCCTTTTCAACTGTTCAGAGGACATTGATAACTGATCAAGGTGTAATTTATGATTATAAAAATCTCATTTTCACTGACACTGAATTAATTTTATAAATGCTGTTATGTATTAATAGTGTGGTTTGGAAATAGGAGCAAAACGGCAAAATCGAAATGAAAATCTATTCCCTGTAGACCTAATAATTTTTTTTAATCAGATTAACATGGTGTAACCGTTTGTAGCATTGCTTGCAGTGGCATGTCTGAAATTTATCCTCTACTTGTTTACAATTTCATCTTACAAAGAAAGAAGAAAAATACAAACTGATTTCCAATTTTAAGTCTGCAAGTTCTGACAAGGGTGGCAAGATGACATAGTGGTTAGCAAGGCCATCTCATAGTGAGAAAATCTTGGGTTCAAGTTCTGGGCTTGGCGAGAGGGTTTCTGTGTGGAGTTTGTGTGTTCTCCCTGTGCTTGTGTTTGTTTCTTCTCACAATTCTAAGACATGCTCAGAAGACTAACTGGCTGTTCCGAACTGCCCCTAGGTGTGAGTGTGTATTGCTGTTTGGGTGTATATGTGTGGTGAAGTGTTCAGAGTGTACCCCACCTTCACCCAGTTATCCATACAAGTTATCTGATATAGGCTCCAGCCTTCCCTCAAACTTATTAGTATTAATCGGTTCGGCAACTAAATCAGTGGGTACAAAAAAACAAAAATGGCCTTAAAGTATGATCAAAAGCTGTACATGCACATTATCAAAAAGTAAAAATATCCTAGTGAGGGTGTGTTTCTTCTCTGCCGGCACAAATGTGTTCTAAGCAATTGCTCAGTTGTAAAGTTGAATCTGGGGTGTGATAGTTGCTAATATCTCCACCTATTTGATTAGTAAGAAGAAAAAGAAGGGGGAAGAAGATTACTGACATACAGTCAAAGACAGGCTGTGAAAACATTCATCTCAAGAACAAGTATTTAATTTTGTTTGAGCATATTGATTTTGTTTACTGTATGCAATATAATACTCTATAACTGTAACAGGCTAAATATTTAATGCTAGGAAATCAATACCTACAAGCAATATTAAAATGGGATCTATGAAAGATGTTGAGGTCAGGGCTTTGTAGAGGTCAGTTGAGTTCTTTTACACTCTCACTGACAAGCCAAGTCTTCATAGACTGAACTTTGTTCACAGGGGCATTGTCATGCTGGAACAGGTTTCCGCCACTTAGTTTCAGCATCTTCTAATGTTGTGGTGTCAGTTTGGCAAAGGCCCAAGTAGGGGTTTGATGGTGAGTGGTTCAGAATTTTTTAGACAATAATTTAGCTTCAATTTATGTATTTTAGCTTAGAATATGTGGCATGACCACCATCAAAGTCCCAGTAAATGAGTTACTAATAATAATGTCACTATGGCAACAATAAAACTTTTTATATGTACAAATGTACTGTAGAGTGTTAGACCTGAAGTAATATCCGTATGCTATGATTTACAATATGTTATAGAGAGAAATACTTTCAGAGCCATGCTGTTAAAAAAAGTTAAATTAATTTACACCTCCTGGCCAGTCACATTTAGGAATGAAATAACTGAAATATAATGAAAAGATATTGTTGTCTTCATAACTTTGTCATAGGTGACATCGTGGTGTAGTGGCTAGCGTGTTCGCCCCAAACCAAGAAGGACCTGGGTTCGAGTCCTGGGTTTGGGAGTTTCTGTGTGAAGTTTGCATGTTCTTCCCATGCTTGTGTGGGTTTCATCCGGGTACTCTGGTTTCCTCCCACAGTCCAAAGGCATGCATATTAGGCTAATCGGCTGCTTTAATTTACTCCTAGGGGTGGATGTGAGTGTGAATGCTAGTGTGTGAGTGAGTGAGTGAGAGAGCATAACAGACCCACAGAATTTTCCTTTAATTGTTTTCTTGTCTGTATGTCATTGGTTGCATTACA
>JBCNYG010000014.1:8920085-8933245 GCA_039654305.1 Porochilus rendahli | reverse complement strand
CTTGAATTGAGATTAATGCGAGCTCATTTCCTCAATAAAATGAGGTGACTAACGTTCTAGTTCACAAATGTCAGTTTCTTGTGTTTCCATCTCTGGGGTTGCACATAACTTGATTTCTGTGAGTGTGAAGTGTCTGCTCTTATACCAGCCGTAACCATGATACTGGGTCCACCCCAGTAGTCTTACTTCACCACTATATCCTTGACATGACGCTTCCCACATCTACACCAAACTCACACTCTACTGTCAGTAATACTCAACTTGAAATGCGATTCATCAGAAAACAAGACCCTGTTCCATCTGAGAGCATTCTAGCCCAGGTGTGCTCTTGCCGATTGCAAATGCATGCGCAGTTGTTAGCACACGACTGGGACATTACCTGCATTAAGCCTTCTTCCTATAATCAATTGTGAAAAAGTTGGGCAAAGATTCTGTGCTGGTGATGAGCCATGATCTGCGTGAAAGTAACTGTAATGGAATGGAAGAGATTGCAAACGTGTTGGATGTGATTATGGTGGTGCTATTGTGGGGTGGTGGCACATGGTCTGGGAGCACAAGGTGCTGCATCTGGCAATGTAACGCCCACACAGCCTTAAAATTGTGAATATGTTGACATGTACTATACATAAAAAGATGTTGCATCAAGACAAAACCAGATGGTATTTAACTTGGGCATTATGACTTTTTGACCAATCTCAGAAGAATTGGTTAAACTCAGAGTTTTGCTTACAATAAGGACAGTGACAAAATGTATCTAAGTGTGTAATCAAGCGGAATAAAGCTCCATCACAATAAAAAAACATAATAGTGAGTAACTTGAATTTAAATTATTACCACCAAAAGTAGTGAACTCCTATATGAAAAATTGTAATATTTTATGTCGATTGGTAGTTTGAGTCAGTATACATTTATCTCAATGTATTCTGTATGTCCATAATCACTGAAAAGTAGGTCATGGTCCAGAATTTTCTCTAGCTCCAAACCCTCCTTCAACACATTGTTCGAATTATATACAAAATTTTTTTTGAAGCTGAAAGAAATTATATTCTGACCAATAATCAAGAACCTGCATTTTTTACAACTTATTATTCCTGTGGAGGAATATCAAACTCTGTACATGTATTGGATTTAAAAGGGTATTTTTGTCCTTGTATTATATTACTATATAAGGCTCTTGATTTGACACCGTCACATTTCAAAAACATGCCACCAACTGTGCTTGTCTCTCACTGTGCCATCAGATGCTTCAGATGATTTAGTTATACCAGCCACAAACCACAGAGCAGGGATGCAGCTCTTTCTGAATGACTGAACTACTGTACATCCTAAGAAACACTTCTTTGGCTGCAGTTAACAAATACACAACTGCGATTTTGTGGAAAGGTTATTTCTTTTGACAACCAAATAATTACTTCAATTACTTCAATACATGAAAGTATCCAAGTTAAAACGCCTTAGAATGTACAGTAGTACATAAGAAATCCAACATGCCATTTGAAGTTCATACTGAGGAACAACAACTACTAACCAAGTTCATGTTTTCACTTATGTTATAGTAGCAATCAACAGTCCCTCTCTGTCCCCCCCCCCCTTCTCTCTCTCTCTCTCTCTCTCTCTCTCTCACTCTCTCTTTCATTTTTTTTAGTGTTAGCTAAAAACTGAAAAGCCTTCAAACAACAGACTTTCCTGTGTCTGAAGTTATAACTTTACCTCTGAATGTTAAAACAGTAGGGATTTTTTTTTTGGGGGGGGGGGGGGGGGGAATTTCCCCCAAAAGAAAAAAAACACTAATCTCTTTATGTGGAGCATCAACAGTGTGGTTTCCTATGTAAGTTACTAACCAAATCTCCTAATCCCACTAGGTTTGCGAGGACTTGAACCCATGACCTTCTTGCTCCACGGTGAACGTGCTAACCACTGCACCGCCATTCCACCAAAGTTACTTTAGAAATGATAGTGTATTAGAAAGAGTGCAGAAATATAAAACTTGCAGCTGTATGGTATTTTTTTATGACCCGATACTACAAATCATCTACACACATCAAAAGGAGAGCTTTGTATATTCATGTAACCTCGAAACGAAGTGCATAATTTTCACTTCTATTCTCGGTTCATTCGATAATTTGCGATGAGGCTCTTTAACCTATTCATAGTTCTGCATTTCAGCCAAGTTGGCCCAAAGTTCATTTCAATCGTCTCTCATGAAGGGCAGTTACTGAATAACCTGACTTTTTGGACTTGATTTTCACCTCAGACCAAACATTCTGGCCCTCATATGTGAAGTTAGGACATTGTTTTTAGTATTTTCCCATGACACTGTGCTAAACCCATACCCACTACAGGCTGTTTACAACAGCAAACAACTGGCATGTGAGGAAATAACCTATTAAATTAAAGATCTTGTGCAAATTATGAATTTGTTTTATTTTCTGTTTTTGAAATGAGTACCATGCTTATGTTTTAATTGGCACATGGGCACTGGCAGAGGTCACCGTATGTGAGTCAACAGTTTTATTTTTCCCTTTTTCAATCACACTATATTCCTGTGTGTCTCTGCCTTTCTCTCACGCACGCACTCTCTGCTGTTGTCTACAAAGGTTACAGGGAGTGAGTCGATGTGACTACGGCGTGACTACAGCTACGGCATATGGTTTGCTTTGGTTAGATTCCTATCCTAGGTTTCACTTAGCGCCCGTCATGCGTTGTTTGTCTCTCCGTTTTGGATGAGGAAACAATGAAAGGCAGAGTTTGGTGAGACACTCACTGTGTGATTATGTCTGTGGCTCATCAGTGACACTTGTGCCTATTTAAAATATTTTACACACTGCCTGTAGACAGCCAGACAGAAAGGAAAAGAGAAACATCAGTTGCATCTGAATAACACACCAGGGACACACCCGGAATTTATATTCGGCCAGCATGCTTTAATTAATCTCGTTCTGTTTGCAGTAAATTTTTTTATACCATTAAAAATGTACATTTCAGATATGGCGCATTACAAAGGAAAGACACTCTGGACTACCGTTATAGTGATAATGTGTAAGAAATATGTTATTTTTGGAACTCAGCTGTCTACAAACACATAGTTCTTAAAAAGGCTATTCTATTTCAGGCTGGGTGGGTGCCACACAATGCAGACAAAAACAAATGTGGTCCCCATTTCACCATATATTCCCTTAGCACGCGACAGGCACAACTTATGCACAGCTGTAACGCAAATTAGGTCAAGTTTATTTTTTTCCCCCTAATAAATTCCCTGAAATAAGAAAAAGTCATGAGATTGTCATGTCTTTTTCATGGAATAGCATTGAATATCATGCATACAATTAATAAATCTTCAGACAGGGTAACTTATTCTGCACTGTATTTTTCATTTTTAAATAAACACTGCAGCTAATGCTGAAATTTACCACATATTTTGCATTCTATATAACACGGAGGTCCAGATTGCTTCAATTAGCCATCCATGAAGCCTGTTTCTGGTTAAGTCTTGGCAAAGGCAAGGTGATTCCTTCCTTAATGGAAAGCACTAGGGAGACCGAAAGCAAAACACTGGTTATCAAAGAATAATAAGCTCACTTGAATAGGCCTCCTGCTCTTCTCACACTTCCCAAGGAGTTTCTTTCCATGTAGCCTATATAAGTACAAGTATGCCAAAGTACATGACTGTACATAAGATGGATGTGCACAGTAAGGTCAAGGCTGTCATCTCTGTTTACCTCATGTAGGTTTCATGGTTGCATAGTTACTAAATACAAAGCTGTGTTTTCCTTTAAAACATCAACATCCTCTGTCTGTAGGTTTTTGAGTTCCCCACTCACGGTTCGCTAACCACCCTGACTTCCCTCAATGTGGCCATGTTTTATCCATACTACATCTCCTGTGTTAGGTAAGCCTGTGTGATGCTGCCTGTCAACTTGTTTTTCGCACTGCCGCGTGATTAACTCAGGATGTGTTAGTGGCTTGCGTGCAGCCGGAGAGACAGCCTGCAGATCAACAACGAAACAGAGGAACAGGATGGTGCCCTGTGCCAACACTGGGCCTTCGCCTGCCCAACCACACAAGAGGGTCAGGAGCAGAGTTCATGCACACACACGAGAGGAAACTAAGCCAGAGGATGCAGATATTATAAGAGAGGGATATTTGTACAAGTAGCCAAGAGAAGGAAAGTGGTGTATTAATTGTAAGGAAGGATCCTAATTGAATAATCAGTTTTATTGTTGCTTTTTATTCCAATTATTTTAATATTCCTATATTTGTTGTATTGATTTTTAAGGTTTCTGAGACACTGTTCAAAATTACAATTTCAAATGGCTTAAAGTGTACAGTGTGAAAGCACATTGATTTCTTACAGAGTGACAGTAAGAAAATGCTCTTGAGCAATATGGCGAGAGGGTCTTTCTGAACAACTATCTGCTTACCCAGATAAAACAGAATAGGGTGAACGCAGGGACACAGCACCGGGATAACCCTGGATTTATCTTGAAGGTCATGCAAAGTTAGAAGAACACTCATATTAACTAAACTCAACTTGTTTCTTGATTATAATGTATGTACAAGATTGTAGTTGTAGCACATATTTGCCATGTATGCCCTTTTCTGATTAAAGCCTTCTTCCAGTAGGTGGATGCAACAAATACACTAAGAAGCATTTGCATGCAAACAGCGGGAAACACATTCACTATAATTAAATTGGCATTTTTTGTCCACATCCTCTGTTCTGCACTTGCACATGCAACAATGAGGCAAATTTGAGGACATGTGAACTAAAACAGTCCTCTCCTTCGCTAGCACTTCCCTGTGAACCCTGTTCTGTCAGACCTCAGTAGACCCGAGCCAAAATGTCTCGTCGGGTTGTAATTGTAGTGCTGCAAGCCTCAGATTGCAGTGTAAGAATGGCAGCCCACAAGCTTGCAGAGGAGACAAAGGTCTTGGCTTTACTGACCCTTTTAGGAACCAAGTTTGGCACACACATACACTAACAGTGGAGGCCAATGTGGAGAGCCTTGCATGGATTTCATGGACTGGTTTTAAAGGTCAGCAGTCCAGTAAGGGGTGATAAATGTCATTTTTGTTTACTTGAGTAAAAAGCTCATGACAATTCCACAGTGAATACATTTTAATATAATTTTCCATAAGTCCTTTTTTAGTATCTTGATCTCACATTCAGTTATGTTCAACAGTACTTTTTAATATTAAACATGCAAAAAAGTATTCATTCAATTTAGCAGCCTGTTTCAGAAATAAATAGTAAATGAAATCTCCTATGTGCGAACTTTGCGTAAAATGCAGCTTTCCATTAGCTCACTCTCTCTTCCACTATCTATCTATTTTGAATGTGAACCACCACAGGAGAATACTATTAGTTTAGCGACTGAGGTTTTTATTCAGTTCTTGGAGCTCAGAATACATCTGAGGTTAAACCGGGCTCTACGGAGAAGCACAGGCCCAACAGCTGGATTTCTTAATACGGTTATGGTAAACAGTGACCTGGCATTCATGGGAAAAGCTGTGGGCCTCTTGTGCTGTACAGTTTTATTTAGTCTGAAGAGAGGCCGATAGCCACGCTGTGGAGTGCAGCTGTCCTGTTGTTTTCTGTGCTGTGTTGCACTGGTTACTCTCCTAAAAACAGACACTCAAGAAATTTCATTACGAACATACAATGACAAAAGCAAAGAGGGTGGATATAATATGCTATGGTACAGTTTGAAGCCATGTGGGCATTATTAGGCATATGTGCCAGTTTTAGACTCGAGCTAATTGATTGATGAGGTGGCATGGTGACATAGTGCTTTGCACTTTCACCTAACAGCAAGAAGGTCTTGGATTCGGGTTCTGGGCTTGGTGAGAGCATTTCTGTGTGGAGTTTGCATGTTCTCCCTGTGCTTGTGTGGGTTTCGTCTGGGTACTCCAGTTTCCTCCGACAGTCATGTACTTTAAGCTAACTGGCTGTTCCAAATTGCCCCTAGGTACAAGTGTGAGTAAGAATGGTTGTGTGAGCTTCCCCGAGACCCTAATAGTATTAAGCTGTTCAGAAACTGTTTGAATGAATGAATAATTGATGGTGGATTCAGAAACACTGATATTTAAATCTAGTGATGGATATCACATTGCATGCACTAACATGTTACTGCAGCTTTTGGGTTGCTGAGCCCTGCTTCTTTTCATTGCACTGGTAATAGTTTGTAGCATGCTTGCAGTAATTGGCTGCTGGTCACAAAGTGTCAGAAAGGGAGAGACAAATGAAGATGAGAATCTACACTATCATCGAACTTGCAGAAGCAGTAAAAAACCCATTGATAGTGGGGCTTGAATCCCTGACCTTGGGATCTGTAATCCAGCTCCTTACCACCAGATTCCTTACTGCTCTTTTCTTTTAGAAGATTTTTTAAATGAGATTATGACTGGTGACCTACAATCTTATGGCTATGTGCTACTTGTGTATTTCAGTAATTCCCCTCTTCCCAGAGAGACTGCACTGGGGGTCTCAGATCAGCATCTCAGCTTAAGTATCAAGACTGTGTTAAGCATGCTGTTGATATCCAAGATCGTATAGTTCAAGGCTGTAAGCTCAGTGTGACCTGCTGGCCAGAGCAAAACGTTTCCTTGAAGATGTTGCTGATACATTGAGTGCCAACCATGCCACCTGGCAGCTAAATGTAGTCAGTGCAATATAGACAGGAGGCCTAAGGTAGACATAGTGAAGGACGAGGACATTGACATGCCACCTTGGACTGCCTGTACTGCCACATCGAGTGGTGTGTGCTCATTGGTGGCTGCTCTGTCCAAATCAATGCCTACCTGCTTGAACAGTGGTTTGGTGGTGGTGGGGTGGCTACTGTGGTTTGCTGGATGACGTGGTGTTTGCCTAACATTGGCAATGGTATCTAGCCTTGCAGAGTGGACACATGGACACTAATCATTTACAAATTATGGACTGTTGCACCCTTTTTTTGAAGACACATTGACTATCTGTTTATGGTTTGTGCAATATGAAAGGGTGGGGCCCTTTGGATGTGATTACCTCTTTAATATTTTTATTTCTATGGACTTTGTGAACTTTTGAAACCCATTTAAACATTGAAGGATAAAATAGGGGGAAAGGGGGAACATGTGGAAGAGAAATGAGAAAAAATATATTCTTGGTGAGGAAAACAAACCTTTTCATCATGAATTGTCCAGTTATTGCTCTCTTTTTACATTTATAGGCCCATTTCATACTGTCATCTCCAGTCCGCTGATCAGTCAGCCTATTCTTTATGCTGGCAAAAGAAAACAAAGCCTTTATTGTGTTCAGGACACACCTGAATTACTGAATAATATTCCTAGCTATTTTGCCATGATAAACAGTGTGCCAATTAGCTGTTGTGCCTCAGTGTGCATAAAGCTTTTTAATAAAGATTCAAGCATCCATTTTTACAGATTTTCCAAAGGAAAGCAACAGAAAATTAAACTGGCAAAGGACTCTCAAACAGCCAGCCCTGAACGAGTCTTAAATTTCACAACTTGCTAACTTGGGCTTTTGGAGAATTTTTTAAAACAGCTTTTATATCTACAAAACTGGGGTGAACTTTACCAGTGGTAGTTTTCTCCAGAGATTAAAGCCTACTAACAATTCATACATTCCATAAGGTGAGTGCACTCTTTTTATTTGTATTTTCCTATTTGAATCCTGAGGTGATAGAGAACCAGTCTACATGCACCACCTGGTTTCAATTTTTAATCATTGAACCGAATTCAACTTACCTCACCGTGCATGTGCAATGAGCGGTAGCTTTTTGTCAGGTGAGGTTTATTTAACATTCATCAAACAGGCTGATGATTCTTCTGAAATTCCAAAATATAAAACCTCCTGAACACGGCAAGAGTAATAATAATTGTGTCCATCCAAAGATTTGTAGGCTTTCAGCAAACTGTGTGTGTAAATTCCAGGGTAGTGCATCAGATAGGCTAGTTTGTGTTTGAAATTCGGATTCAACAACAAGAGATAGGCATATACATTCATCATTTAAGTAAAAAAAAACGTAATAAGACTTAAGTATTAAGACATCCCACCATCTGAAAAATAACACACCCATGCTTACATACTTGAAGTGTATTTGACTCTATTTTAGCCATCACAACTCTTCTCTTCTCTTGTTTTCATACCTAGTTTTCATGGCTCCACTATGCACAGCCCAGAATGTGACTTATAAGCCACACCCCGTGATTTGCACTCATGTACCCACTGTCAGAGGACCCCAGAAACTAAATATTTGTGTCCATGGTTCTCAAAGAAGCACAACTGACAGATTTAAACTCAAATTTTTGAGTGGAATCTGACCCAAGTACTTCAACCTAAAATGCTGACTCGTCACAAACATCCATGTTTTATGATGATTGATGACTGAAGGGGAGAGAAAAGAAGGAAACTATTTGAGTCTAGACATGTGCACTCCCTGGTGTCACACATAGCTCTGCTGGAACTGTGGACTCTCAAACTGAAGCTGATGTGGTAGAAGCTTGGACTTCCCTACAGAGACCTGCCCCAAAGTCTATGGTTGCCTCTGGGAGATTTTTTTCCAATATTACAATGAATCAGTGGTTGAACACCGATGTTCATCTTCAGCTTTAGCAGAGTCTATAGTAATTCTTTACCAAGGTACATGCACTGCTTACAGGTCTAGACAGATGCTGAGGCACAGGTGCACGCTTGTCTTTTTATGAGTACCATGTGTACAATCCTGTATATACAAGTTTTTTAGGAATTTTGCAGCTTTAATTAAAACAACTGCTGCAATCTGGTGTCTTCAGACCCCTTCTCCATGATCAACTCTTGTTTAAAATCAGATCAAAACTTAAATCCTGCCTATTCTCAATTTTCTCCCCAATTTAATAGTCACTAATTCACACCCCAAAAGTATGCTTCCCTTATTACACCCAGCTACCACCAACCAGTGAGGGCAATAGCATGGACAGGCTTCCTCCGAGACGCATTATATCAACCGACTGCATTTTTTCTAACTGCTGTGTATGCATGTTCGTAACACAAGAAAGGTGCTATCCTCCTGATATGCATGAGCTCTCAGATGCCCATGATTGGCTAGTGATAGCCTAATTGAGAGGAAAGCAAGCATATGTCTTCCTTCCTTCCCTTGAGGGCTTAGCCAATTAGCTCTCATGGGCTCCCAGCCACAGATGGCTAAGTGCATCCTCCTGGACTTGAACTTGCGATCTCTAGGATAATATTGTTTTAGCATTCTTGGTTTACCCTCATGCAGTGAAGTGAGAGAAGCGGCCACAGCGTTGAAACTTCATATGAAGCTTCAGCAGAAAAGGCTAAGTGTCTATGCAGTTCTTTTACTTTTTGGATTTGAAGAAATGAGCTCAGTGCTTTTCCTTTTGTTCTCAGTTTTATTGAGAGCTTGTAAAAAAAATCCACATGAGTCAACAGTTTAACCACAAATTACTCATATGATTTAGCTTTTTATTTATCATTATGAATAATCACAAACCAGTTTAAATGTAATGAATGGATTACATAAAAAGGATAAGCCCGAAAAACCTTTTGAAGAGCTTCATAGTGCCCTGATGCGAGGGATCTTGTGGTGAAGACTACATTGTCGGCACTACAAAATCTTGTGAAAATCAAGTTTTCTTTGCATGGGAAGTGGAGGGATGGCTGGTGTAGCTTTAAACAAAAGCCCTACTCAAAACATTCTTATCAGTCTTAATGCTATCTTTAGTCCTGGCTCAGACCTGCCACTGTCAGCAGCAAGGGTGTGTAAATGAAATACGCAGTCACTTACAGAATATCCTCCTTGCCTTGATGGCAGTGATAGTGGTTAGCATGTCCACTTCACAGCAAGAAGGTCCTAGGTTCGAGTCCCTGGCTCATGTGTTTCTGTGTGGAGTTTGCATGTTCTCCCCATGCTTGCATAGGTTTCCTCCAGGTACTCTGGTTTCCTCCCACCGTCCAAAGATATGCACATTAGCCTAATTGGCTGTTCCAAATTGACCCTAGGTGTGAGTGCAAATGTGAGTGATTGCTTGTGTGTTACCCTTCGATGGTCTGTCAAGCTGTTGAGGGTGTACCCCTCATTCGCCTAGTGTTGGCAGAGATAGGCACAAACCTCTCTTTAACCCTAATAGGATTATGTGGTTCGGCAAGTGAGCGTGAGTGAGTGAGTTCTTTCCCATGATCCATCCCAAACACAGGATGAAAAAAAAAAAATCCCTTCCTGAAAGGTCTAAAAGTGTTGGAATGCTTGTTGCAGTGTGTGTTGAAATGTTTGTGTGACTGTGGTACATGAAAGTGGCTCAGTGAGTAATGATAACACTAGTGTTATTTTGTTTAAATCTCAGGAGTATACCGAGGGAGAATATCAGAAATATCAGATTTTAGGTTACAGCAAGAGAGAAAGCCTTTTCTGCTTATTTCCAGATTTATGGATTGCACTCAGTTACTCATGATTGGATCCAGTAGCTGAGTAGCTGATGAAACACCACCTCAACAAACATAAATATGCTTCTTCATGGTACCCTAGAGCTACAGTAGTTGTTGGGTGTGTATTTTTACAAGTTGGCCTTGGGAAGCAATGGTCAAATTTAAGGATTGCTGTGCACTGGGAAACAGCAGGGATAAAAACAGAAGGATAATCCAAAGAGTAGAGCAAACATCTAAACATAACAATTAGAACAGAAAAAAGCTCCGAACACAAAACAAAGGGAACACCAATACTTGACATTTGGTAGAGGAACATTCATTCATTAATTTGCCAAACCATTTAATTCTAGTCAGATTGCGGGGAGACCGGGGCCCATCTCAGCCAAATCTGGGTGAAGTCAGATACACCCTAAGTAGCTCACCAGTCTATTGCAATGCCAACACACACAACCATTCATAATCACAATCACTTTTAAGGGCAATTTGGAACAGCCAGTTATCCTATTATGTGTCTTGTCTCGGACTGTGGAAGGAAACTGGAGTTCCCTCTGGGTAACCTGTATGCCCTTAGCTGTACATGCTGAGCATGAAGTAGCAAGTTAGAGCTATGATAATACTCTAGTGAACACAACCTCCTCCTCTGATAGTGGTTCTAGATTGATGTGACACAGACCTATTGTATATGTTGTTTATTTTGGCAAAGTAATAGATCCCATACATATGCAATTATATTATAAGAAATCTTTTTATATGAACATGCTTAGACAGGATGACTGAGGAGCGCAATGTGACATTGTTATAGTTTGTACAACCTCCCAATCCTAAACAGTATTGTTTTTTAAAATTTAGTCCAATTTGTTTCAGTAATGATAGTTGGCATGTGCTTCAAAACAATAGCAGGAAGTCTTGGTTTCTGGTGGATTCTCTACAATTGAGTCATGACCCCAGATGTTGATCACACTTCTTTCTGGAGTTTCAAGCTCCACTCCACACGTTTTAAGGTTTTATGAGCGCAGGATTGTTTTGAGATCCCTGCACACATGTGAATGCTTTTTCCTGTCAAGTAAATGATAATTACTAACATTCAGTGATTTAGTATCAACATCTATCACAAGTTGCCCCTCTCCACCCCCACCTCCCCTTTTTTTAAACAAAGAATGATCTGTATTAACTTCAGAAAAATGATAGATGTTTCTAGCTAATATGATTTAAGGTGAATTCAAGTGCATCAAAGAGGAAAAGCTCTAAAAATTACCTTGGATTAACTTGGATATATAAGTTTAATTTCAAATGAATGAATCTTATTGTTCTTTTTTTGATAGTTTGCTTCACACTGCTTTCTCTCTCGACCCTTAGTTTACTTTACTCTGATATGGAAGTATAAAGCAGAATGATTGCTGTCTACCCAAAGTGACTGTCTCTCAGGGATGCCTGTCACGTTCTCTTACCTCATCAAAGGCCCCATGAAAATGAAGCGATGTTATATGCCAAATTTCATCCTGCTGGTGTTTTCTTCACGAACTGGGGCCAGGGCCACAAACAATCAACTCTAGCCAAGAAAGAGGTTGGAGCATTATGTTGTTTTTCTCCCAGCTCAGATCACATTTCTGGTACGGATGCTTCCAGTTATAATGATCCACGCTAGAGATTTTACTCAACCTTTGGAAAACGTCCATTTAAATCGATGTTGTTTTGCACTGATTTTGATGCTGGCGGTTGTAATAAGAGGCATTATTTTTCAGTATACATCATGAAATTTCTTTCTTTGCACTGTTAGAAAGCTCTGGGTGGCACGTGGCCAGAATGTCCGCCTTAAAGCAAGAAGGTCCTGGGTTTGAATCCCGGTTTCAGAGACGGTGTTTCTGTGTGGTGTTCCTTCAGGGATTTCCTCCCTCAGCCCAAAGACATGCACATGGCTTTTCCACACTGGCTGATAGGCTGTTTCAAATTGTCTCTAGTTATGAATGTGAGTGTGGATGGTTGTGTGTATATTGGCCTTTCACTAGAATCGGCTGAGATACGCTCCAGCCACCCCGCAACCCAAGTAGGATTAAGTGGTTTGGCAAAGGACTAAATGAATCAGTCGGAAGCTGGTGTTAGGACACAGTTCATTCATGATACTGCACCGTGGTGTAGAGGGATCATTAGTACCCTTGCTCAGAGGCCCAACAGTGGCAGCTTGAACCCTTAACCTTTTGATCAGTAACCCAAAGCCTTAACCACTGCACTCAATTCTGTTATCTTGCTAATCAACACTCATTCAGTCAGTATCCCTGTTTTATCCATTCAGCCACAGGCTTGTGGATTCCTGTTGTTATAGTCGCCTTGAATACTAATGCTAGCACTGGGATGTAGCAGTGTTGGCAGTGCAATAAGAGTTATGTCCTAACTATAGTGTGCTAATAAGGTAAAGGAAAGTGGTGAGCTGGCAAAAAATCAGCAGGACGTCCCTTTAAGACAGTGGTAACAAAACGGAAAGCAGTTTCCCCCCACTGTGGAGATGTGGAGGAACACAGTGGGGAACAATTTCAACACAGTGATGTAATTTATCAAGCATCCAGACAACAGACCTCAAACTGAATCCCCTACTATCGCTTTCTACCCCAACATCTCCCTGACCTCATCCAATGGTGTTTTTATGGAAAGACAGAAAATAGTTCAACTAGGTCAGGCCACAGGACTTGTTATTGCCAGTGAGCTTACAGTGAGGCCAGTGAAAACCAATCTGTTTACT
>JBCNYG010000014.1:8882824-8896509 GCA_039654305.1 Porochilus rendahli | reverse complement strand
GTGTGTGTGTGTGTGTGTGTGTGTGTGTGTGTGTGTGTGCAAGGCAAAGACAGTTTCCATATTATTTGAAGCATCTGTTCCAGTCAAAGCAGAGGAGTACTAGGTTGGTGAAATCCCCAGTGTTAACACCCACGTGTTTATGTAAGTCCAGCTGGACACAAATGAACATTGAAGGAGTTGATTCAACACTGTAAGAGTTAATTAACCACTGGAGATTTTTACTCTGCATCTCCAAAAACAAGCATGCCGACCTGTATAAACAGGTAGTAATTTATTTTGTAGACTATTTGTTCCATAAATCAAGACAAAAGCTTCTATCAGAACATAAATCTTTGATTATAAAATAGTGAAACAGCAAGTTGGGACTGAATTGTTAAAAACACTGCAAGAGTTCATTCTCTTATCTAGAAACAGCAGACTGCATCTTTAACATCTGTGTGTCATTGATGCCTGATGTCTTTTCAGGTAACATGCCTGATTTAAGTCCTGTCTGACTTGCATTAAAGCCAGTCGTGTTAGTGAAAGAAATCAGGATAAAACACACGCATGCTCATGAAAAACAAAATCTGAAAGAGTTTGCATGCTCTTACCATTGTTGTGTGTCCTTCGGCTCTTCTGCAAGATCTGCACACTGTATGATCTGCGCTGACTTTCTGCTCCTCCATCGCCTTTATCCTGTATATATATATATATTTATAAAAGTGTCCGCGCGAGCTTTAGTTTCCACGCTGCTGCATTAGTATGAGGATGAGGATGGTGAGGATGAGGATGAGGGCGGGATGATGAGGATGATCACGATTGTGAGTGATGCTCGAGGTTGTTACTCGAAGTTCACAGGACAAAGTCGGGGGCGGCTTGGTAGCGAGAGGCATTTTATACTTGCCCCCACCCCTCCGCCCCTATCTGCCCCCGAGCAGAGTTGCCAGATTCCGTAAGAACCCCGCCCAAATCAGTGAAAAACACCCGCAACGTCTTCCTGTCCCAAATTAATGTTAAGTCATGAACAAGTCGCCTTCGATGTACAGAATCAACCACGAATCAACACCAAATGGAACATTTCGACACATTGTAGCAGACTTCTCGCTAAAATAGGACTAAACTGATTGCGTGGATTGTATCAATCTGGCAACTTTTTACCCCGAGCTGGCCCCGTGCGCATGTGTGAGGCGCGAGACAGGACAACCGAGCTCGAAGCAGGGAGAACTTGAGTCGTCACGTTGTAACAGCCTCTAAGTTGACATCTGTCAGATTATGTAGCATATGAGATGAACACACCATCTTAAACACTTATAATGATGAACTAACACTTATATAATCTAATTCATTCTAGTGATTATGTGGATCTTGGTATTGATGTGACACTTTTGATACTTTATGGCAACCTGTACAGTGCTGCACTTACAGTAACATTGCTTATGGGTGTATTGATCTGAGACCTTCCAGGAAATTGATGTCAATACAGCATGAACAATTTACTAGACTAAAATAACCTGAAAAACAAACCTGCTTTTACGGAACACTGGAATAAGGGTTAAATGGCATGTGTGTGTGTGTGTGTGTGTGTGTGCGCGCGCGCGCTTGCACCCTGCATTCATATGCATGCTTAGCCTTAGTAGACAAGACAACTGTACAGCAGGTAACCATGTGCATTCTTAGTTAAATAGGCTTTCTGCTTTAAAATGGCCTACCTTTTGACAAGAGGTCAGTGAAAGGAATTTTAATTGAGGGTAGACCACATTCTTGCTTCTCACCATAACAAAAGCGGGGGTTTGGGGGACGCATTCCAGTGTATGCAAACACACAACAGTGGGAATTCACCTTCACCAGAGACAAATACCAAGTGACTGATGGTGTGGATGGGATGGTGCACCTCAGTGTACCTGTAGCCAGCCAAAAGGAGGGTTGAGGTGGGGGGGGGTTCTTGGGGGGTGAGGGGTGGTGGTAGGGGGGGGGTATGGTCTGGTCATCCCTGGTTTTCAATTAACATCTAGTAGGGGTCACAAGTCCAAGCAGACACAAAAGAACACAGTTAGTACGTTTTAATGCTATGTTATAAGAGTTAATTCTGGCCCAAAGTGGCCTGGATGGCAGCTTACAGTCAGCATGGTTTGGTTTTAACACCCTCTTATACTTGTAGTGTGAACAAGGGACTTTTTTCAAATGGAAACATTTCATGGTATTTTAAAGGCAGACGGAATTCAGTTTAAAAAGTTTAGATATAGAATAGAATATATAGAATTGCTGAGACATGTTTTTTCTGTGTGGAAATTCCTTAATTAACTGAATTCATGGTTTTTCATATAATTGCACATTTAGGATTCAATTTGAGCATTGATATAAAATGAGCAGGGAACGTGTCTCAACATGCCCCTGAAGACATTCTCAGAACCACTATTTTCCTGCTAGATGGAGTTAGAGCCTGGGTATCCTCCCCCTAGTGCACTCCCTCAGGCCTGACGGTTGCAGCCAAAGTGCACAGGCCTACAGACAAGTGATAATATAACCAGAATAAATGAATGTAGAAAACATGAGGGCTCCAAACGTTCTCTTTGAGAGACATGACACTGCAAATCAACATCAAGTTCTTCCGAGTGATACTATAATGAGACATTACTACCCTGATGGGAGTGGTGTCTTCCAGGATGACATTATCCCCACCCACAGGGTATGTAGCTTCACTGAATGACTTGATGAATATTAACCAATGGGAATTTATGGTCTTCACAGACACTGTTTTTCAATTCAGCTGAATATCTAAGACAGATCATGGAGCTACGTTCTCCAACAGGATCATCAAAACACCATTTGAGAGTATAACTTTTGGAAGAACAGGATTAATTCCTGCTGTACAGTTCCAGAAAATTAATGCCAAAGGTGTAATAACGCTGCTCTGCGGGCTTGTTGTGGCTCAATATGTTACTACTTGGTTTTTCCTTCCATTTGTCTCTATATTGCTTTGGTGGAAGCTTTGACGCAACCATAACGACTCAGTACAAGACAGACTTTTTAGACTTTCCTCTGTCTAAGCCAGATCAGTGATAGAGCAGATTATTATTATTTTTTAACTTAGATTGCAGTTGCACATCTGTGCTACAGACCATAGCTCTGTCCTTTAAACGCCAGAGATCCCCCATCATCCCTCAATGACGTAAAAATGATGTTTTGTTACATATTTGGAGCTCTGTTCTTCCAGAATCAATCACAAACAAGAATTATGTTTCTTATGTTTTGTGTTTTCTTTGTTTCAGTGACAATGATATGATAACTGCACTTTGACACCCTCCAGTGGCAAGACGAGATATGACAGCTTGTATTACAATGTAGTAATCTGGTTTATATAAACACTAGATTGGGTATGCATTAAAAAGCTATTACGTAAATATTTCTACAAGCAGCGATTCCCGGGTTCCAAACAAGAAAAATAATTAAGCATGAGAATGGTGATGAAGAGGATGGAGTGATAAAGAAGAGTATTGAAGTGAAGTGATGAAGATGAGGAGTGATGATGAAGAATATAGAAGTTGTATGGTGAAGAGGAGTGACAAAGCATGCTTTGACCCCTAAAGAAAATTGAAAAAAGCCTTCACTACATACATACATATATACATACATATATATACATATATATACATATACATATACATATACATATACATATATACATATACATATATACATATACATATATACATATATACATATACATATATACATATATACATATACATATATATATATATTTAGTCATATCAAGTATAAACATAAACTTCTAGTTTTTGCATTAATATATGCATTGATTTTTAGCAAAAAGAAAGTACCGGGCTCAGGCGTTTATGTGAGTTTGTATGTTCTCTCCGTGCATGTATAAGTTTCCGCCAGGTACTCTGGTTTCCTCCCACAGTTCAACAACATGCACATTAGGCTAATTGGCTGGTCTGAACGGCCCCTAGGTGTGACTGTGAATGGTAGTGTGTTTATATGTTGGTGCTGAAATATACTGGGGAGCTGTTCAGGGAGTACCCCACTTTCACCCAGTGTCAGATAAGATGGGCTCAGCCTTCCCATGACCCTAACAGGATTAAGCCGTGCTGCAAATGAGTGAGTAATCCTTGATGTAGAAAGTACGTAGACAGACTAAGAAATCTGTACTTATTTTGAGTTCTGTTTTATGTTCCCATGATCCGGGATTGTTCTTCTGGCCAAAAAGCAGTCAGGTTGTTATTTATGTAGCTTAATCGGATCAAAGCCAAGTTTATTACTCTAAACCACGTTACACTCCACTAACAGTTTTGCTTATATAATTCATCTTACACAGTATTTAAGAAAAAAAAAAGCTGGAAAGGAGGAGTTTGAGAAAAATGTGTTGTGCATAACCTACCTGTAAGGGTCAAAAAGGCAATGGTCAGTAAAATGGATTGTGCTCAGCTGATAAGTGGTTGGGATGAGGAAATGTGTGGTTTTGTTCAAGAAAACATGTCAGCTTTAAGAAGATCTCCAGCCAACATTCCTCTATTCTCCTGCTCATTCTTCTTTTAAACTAAGCAATATGTTGAGACAGAACTGATTTGAAAGCTAGGAATGCATGGTGTAATGTGCTTTTGGTGGTTAGACTCGTTATTGTTGAAACAGAAAAAGAAAATTATTAAAGCAGACTCGTGTCCATCTTTTTCTTAATCTGTTATCTCTAATCTGGTGCTGAAGTTAAGTGATGTGCATATTTTATTTCTGTTTCAATAAACTGTTTTAACATGAAGGGACACTAAGGCACTGTTTACTGCTACCACTTTAGTAGTTATACAATATGTGAAGTTGAAGATGAGTGTAAGGATCCAAGTCTTTAATAAATCTAGTGAAAAAAAGTCAATGTCTGCGCTTTTTTCACGGAAGACCTCAATTTCTATGGGTCATCATTTTAAAAAGTCTTTTCCCCATGCAGAAATAACATGTACAGAATCATACCAGGCTTAAGAAAAGTCAAAGGCAAGACAGGTTGTAGCTCACTATGACTATTGAGTCAGTCTATATCGTTTATAGTACTGGAGGCAGAGTAGCTCATTGGTTAGCAGTTTCACCTTACAGCGAGAAGGTTCTGGGTTTGAATCCCGTCCAAGCAACTTTCTGTGTGGAGTTTACATGCTCTCGCCATACCTCTAGTCTAAAGGAAAGAAGAATAGGTTAACTAGCTATTTTAAACTGCCCATAGGTGTGAATGTTTGTTTGTGTCCAGTTAGCCACGCAATAGGCTGGCGACCTTTTCCTGATGTAACCCGAAGTCAACTCGGATTGGTTCCAGCTTTCTCTATGATTCTGATGGATATAAGCGGGACAGATAGTGCATCTGTATTGCACCGCTTAGTAACTGTCATGTGTACATTGTTTTTCAACCCTGTAACCAAATCTGGTCTCAGAGCATGAGAAACTGCCATCACAGGTACAAAGCAACATTTCCTAATAACATTAACATCTGAATAGGACTTCCATTTACTGACACCTCCACCCAATCATGAAACAACTGATGTTGCCTTTTTACATAAGGAACCATTTTTATTTTAAACTTGCATTAGTAGATTAGCATTATGGTCATTCTTAGCTTATGACTTCTAGGCTTCTGACTTCAAGCACTAAAGCACAATAAAAAAATAATAATTAAATAAATAATTAACTGATTTACAGTTTTTCCCAAAAGCTAAAATAATTTTAACAAAATCAAAAACAGAATAAAAATAAACATACATTATTTCAACTAAATAAATGGAAGAATGGTTACTTGTAATGCAAAAAACAAACAAACAAAAGTCTATTGAATGAACCGAAGTATAATATGGAGAATTGTTAGCATCAACAGGGTTTTACCTTCTGTCGCCGAGACCCCCTGAGAGCAGGACAACTGTCCATATCATGCAAAAGCCGAATTCCATACATATTTTATTTTTTAAAACAATTTATTCAGCTTATTCGATGTCAATGAGGGATGAGTCAACTAGTGGAAGAATACCAAGAATTATTTGATGGTTGTCCACCAATCACAAACAAGAAAACATTTTGCATGAATAATAATGCACATTAACAAGATGTTTTATGACTCCTTTATGCTAAAGCTTTCTGAGCAAGAACCAGTTTCCTATTTTTTTTGAAAACTACAATAAACCAAAAATATGTTCAAACCTTTTATAATTTAGTTCCTTCCTTCCATATATGTAATGCTCATATAACTGTATGATACTGAATATATTATAGTAACACATACTTCAGCATGACTCAGTAATGTAAGATGTGTGCCTGAAAACTGTTAGCTGGAGAGCCAATGAGGCCCAATTCTACTGAAATCACTTTGAGTAAGCTGTACCACAATGACGCCATTAACCACATTGAGGGGTTAGCCAAGGTAAAAAGAACTGCTTCCTCATTGACCTATGCTTAGGCGGTTATTTTGTCCACTGAAATATAAGCTGAAATGTCAGCAGACTGTTAGACGGTGTGGTTTCAGAGCTCAGTATCTTTCAAAGCTAAACGTTAGTGTTAAGAATGAGGTCACTGCCATCTTAAATTACTCTTTATATTTAAATTAATTTCTTTTGTTTAACATGGCTACCATTTGGCCCATACACTTGTCTGGCTTGAGCTGGTTAGTTACAGTGTTTATAATGGCACGGCCAAATCTTAAAGCTACTGAGCCAACACATACTCAGTCAATCTGCTTAGTCTATTTGTAAAACATACATCATTTTCACATCAAGCAAAAACACCAAATCCCTCCACTTATAAGTCCAAATCATATTTCTAGCCCATCAGAACAATACTACACAAAGAAGACAAAGGTAATTTGGGGAGTGAAAGCATCGCCTTGTCACTTCTGCACTCTTGGTTCCAGCTGGAACAGTTCCAACAAGTCAAGCATCGCCTGTTTGATGTTGCTGCCAAAGCGTCCGGCGTCCTGCATTTAAAACATTAAAAAACACGTCATTTCTTACTAACACTAGCAGTGTAACTGTTCTCAACACACTCGTTACGCAAAAAAGTTCTGTTATGGCAGCAAACTCACCGTTTCTGGACTGGAATACTTGCATGAGATATGGAAGTTAATGAGGTTCTCTCCCACAATTATATAAGCTACTCCATAACCATCATCAGCCACCTGTAGAGCAAAGCACGAGCTTGTAAAATCCCTGTTACTTTTCAAGTTTCAAAGTATATCTGATGAATCAAATTAAGATTAAGAGCTGTGGTGTTTTAATTGGTTCTCTTTTATAACTTTTGCTCAGACACTTCAGCACTTGAATTAAGCCCAACCTTAATAAAAGCTTGTGTCTGACATGAATAATGTAAGCAGCATTCGGTAAACTAATGTTTTAATGAACCAATTATTTTAAGATTTTAAACCGCATTGTCAGAAAAAATATTCATAAATCCTACTTCCTTTGTCTTTGTATTTTTAAGACTTTCTAAAGATTAATTTAAATAATTTTAATACCGATCAAGACCTTATTTTTTGATGAACGAAGTCAATGCATTTTAAGACTTTTAAGAATCTACAGGAACCCTTCCTGTTCCTTTCAAAGATGTATAGTGCATTCCTTCAAGTGTTTACATAATGTTGCTTAATGCCTGACTTACGTTTTTCAATATACAAGAATTCATTTGCACACATATGCAAAATGGCCAAAAGTATGTGGACACTTGACCAGTCATACCCTTACGTAAACCTTCCCCAAACTGTTGTCACAAAGTTAAATGCACACAATAGATTAGAATTCCGCTGCGTGCTCTAACATTTCAACTGTAGCACAATGGTTAGCATGTTCGCCTCACAGAAGGTCCTGGGTCCAAGTCCTGAGCTTGGGTGTTTCTGTATGGAGTTAGCAAGTCCATCTTGTGCTTGCGTGGGTGTCCACTGGGTACCCCGGTTTCCACCCACAGTCCAAAGACATGCACATTCAGCTAATTGGCCGTTCCCAAGGTGTGGTTCTAAGTGTCAATGGTTGTATGTGTGTTTTCCTGCGCTGGTCAGGGTGTACCACCGCATTTGCCCAGGCTCCAGACGCCCCACAACCTAACAGCTGTAACTTTCATGATGTTACCTCCCCTAGACTTTTCCAAACACATTGTATAATACACAGGAAGATACAGCTAGGCCAAACATACTGTATTACACAGAATATATAATTAAAGTGGGAAAGTGTTTGAGATTTATTTGAATCATTGAAAGTAGAAAACGTTAAATAGGTAAATATTATCCCGATGAAGTGCAACACCACGATCTCAACGAGCACTTAAAAATGACTCATTTTTAAAATTCCTTAAAACCATGAAAATGACTGCAGCTGACTTACTGGGCCAAAACCACCACCACTGGAAACATACTCAGGATGGTTCACCAGATCAAACAGCTCCACTTGCTGCAGTGGTGTCTGACTGGTAGACAACCGCCAAGGCTCAGACAGCACCTGTACATACATCACACAACACAGGGGTGTGAGGGTGTGATGGTGCCAGACTGTCGACGCGGAGTCTTTAACGGAATAATACACAGAATGTACATACAGACAAACAAGTTTCTAGCCTAAGGCTCAAACAAAAATAGCTACACAAACATATACATACAGTGTCTTTTGTAATAGAAAGGAGCTGTGTAGGGTAGGGGGCATGCCCAAAATGCATCTTCATAGGAAATGGGTTACTTAATGAGGTTAAATGTGTAGGTACTTCTGTGCTGCTTTTTATGTAACTGGAACACCAAGCAAGTTACGGTATAACATGAAATAAAAATGTACAGTCTTTGTATTTTAAAAGGTTTAGATTAACAGAAAAAAACACAACACATCCAGCATTTATACCTGCGCTCAGTTTACCTTTTTGAGGAAAGGAGAGTCCTGCTGCAAGTACTGTGAAACTACATAAAGGCAGAAGAGATGGCGGTCGATACCCTTCCCAGTCATAGCCAGTCGGTACATTTCCTGGTGCTTCAATGCTGCCTGCTTCAACAGACTCAGTTTCTTTTCTCTCTGAAGGAAAAAAAAGGGATTAAAAGGAAAATGCTATAGTGAAATCTTAACAAGTTTATAGTCATATATTCCAGCGGGTGGTCAAGACCAATCAATTGGATTATAATAGTAGCCTCTTAAAAATAATAAAAAATAAAATAAAATAAACAAACAGTAAAGACGTGTAATCTTGTGCTTATAATCACCTTCTTTTCACTCACTTACTTACTGCCAAACTGCTTAACCCTACTAGTCATGTGGAGGCTGGAGCCTACCTCAGCCGACACATTGCGAAGGAGGGGTACACCCTGAACAGCTCAACAGACCACCACAGGGCAACACACAACCAATCACATTCACACCTAGGGTCAATTTGGAATAGACAATTAGCCTAATGTGCACGTCTTTGGGCTGTGGGAGGAAACCAGAGCATCCGAAGGAAACCACAGGGGAGTACATGCAAACTCCACACAGAAACTGCGCGCTGTAATCAAGGCTAAAAGTGGTCCATAAAAATATTACAATGCACGGATTTTTTTGGCTAGGCAGTGTACAACTTAATTAAAGCAAAGTTGAAAGCATACTAGACTTAATTTTTTTTTTTGTTGTTTTTCAATTTTCCTTGCTGGTTTGCAAGAGGACACTGGCGTGTTGGGTAGGAGAAAATCTGTGCTCAGGTTCTTATCAGTAGCATCAATTATTATGTGTCACCACTATGAAGAGGCTCTTTTCTTTGTTCTCTCAAGGTATTTTGTGTATTTAAAAAAACTGTTGGTAGAGTGAATCTGTTCATAGCTAGTAACCTTGAACCAGCTGTGCCTTCAGACCTAAGACACTTTATGGGATTAAAATATGTGCAAATGTTCACACACAAGGTACATTTCAAGTACTTTGAAATGTACAAATGTGTAGAAATCAAACTGAAACTGAACTGAACTCCCAAAAATACTAGTCACGACCAAATCTTAAAGGGTGTATTTATCCCCTGGCCATTTAAACTGGCCAATAAAAGCAATACTCATATTTTTTTCGCTAACGGCTAATCACACTTCATGCGCTTTCAACAAGCACACAAACCACACACAACCACACAAGTGAGAGGAAAGTAAAAACCAAAATAAAACATGAGTTGTATATACAAATTTAGTCTCTGCATAGCGGGAAACAGTGGTTGGGGGAAAATCAGTCCCTTACACACACAGCTCTAATGAATTTTGTACAGAATGTTAACCTATGCAAGGTTTAGATTAATTCACTTGATCTAATGTCATTTTTATACTAACACCAAAATGATAATAATAATAATAATAATAATAGTATTATTAAATTAGTAAAAAAATAATTAGTAAAATTATTTAAATTAAAAGTAAAATAATTAAAATTATTATAATATATTTATATTATTTATAATACATAATTGATACATATTATATCAAAACATAATTTGTCATCAAAATTTTAAGGTGCCTCAGAAACTAAAATTGTCCTTGATCTGCCCTGATCTGTAAGCTTGTGAATGTACAGATGATATTTTTCTTGACAGCAGTTGTAGCAAGTAACTATTTTATTTGTTACACTTTGTTTAAGGTCAGACATACCAGTGGACAAAGTACACAGGCTAATCCAAAAATCTCTTCAAGAATGCTTCAGGGAGCTGCTTCCCACCACCCCCTGAAATGCTGATTTTGGGTGCGCATTAGGGATATGACTGTATAACTTTTTTCAAATTTTTAATTTTCCTGATAATGCATTTGATGAACTTTTGCCTATATATTAGTTTTTTGATGTTATTTTCTTTTGCTTATGTAAAAACCTTCCGCACCCAGCATTATTTCATTTTTGCTGTACACAGGCAATGATGGCCTGAGTGGGTCTCCACAGTTTTTGTTTTGTTGTAAGTGTTGCTGTTTTGTTGCTATTAATAAATTAAAGTGTCCTTAGGCTTTAAAATGTTTTTCCACCCACTGACCGATCAGTGCTTGATTTGCCTCGCTCAAATATGGTGGCCGAGCGAGCAGTAAAGCTAATGCTTCACATCACTTGCAAAACTGACAAATATCTTAACAGCAAGTTCACAAAAAGTAATTCACAAATTTAAAACCCTTTTAAAAAGTGTAATGTATGCTATATTCATTTGCAAATAAAGACGTTCATAAATGGCAGTATTTTCGTCAGGTGTGGAAGGTTTTTTTCACAATTTGACAGAACGAAAGGCATTTTTGTAAGTTTTAGGCAAAAGTTCATCGTTTGCAACCACAAGCTTTTTTATGCGAAAAAGTCAGAACCCTGCTGCGCATTCTTTACTGCCTGTTTAGCTTCCTTCTCTCATTCAAGGTCATCCCACACTGGTCAACTACAGCCAACTGAAGCTCCTCACTTAGGACCCAGCATGGGCTCCCGAGTGGCGCATTGACAAGGTGAGTGGCTATCAACCCCAAAATTGCAAGTTCGAATCCTGTTGACAGGGAGCTAATTGGCCGAGCTCTCGTGTATGAAGGGGAGGATAGCGCTTTCCCTCCGAGTGTTAGACCACTTCCAAATATGCATGTGCAGCAATTTGTAAAGAGGACGGTGGTCAGCATTGCATGTTATGGAGAGGGCATGTGCATGCTTATGCCCCTCAGTGGTTGGTGGTGGTCGTGCGATAGGGAAGGCAATATTTGATGGGAGTTGGATAAGACTAAAATTAGGGAGAAGAGAGTGGGGGGTGGTGAAACTGTCCACTGGAGCAGTTTATCGATGCATTTGTCTATCTCCATTGTACATGAACATAGCTAAGCTTCAAGAATGACAGTTCACCCTGTTTACTTTATTATATTTCACAGATCCACAGTTAATAGATCAAACCAGGATGTTTTTTTTTAACTGTGGAGATTTCCAGTCAGCACAATGACTGGCTATCACTGGTTCTTCTTCTGAAATGTCAGAAATCTCTTTTAATACCATGCTGTGTAAACTGTAGGAAAAAGGAATACAGCGTGATGTGTTCTGTACTGTTTTTTTTTTTTGTGAGCACAAGAAAAGAATGTGACCCATCAAAGCAAAGTGGGTATTAAGTCGGAAATTGAACATTTTGGGTTATTGGTACCATTCTGGAGCTGACATCCAAGCTTTAAAATGATACCAAAGTTTCTAGCATATGTTGCTAGTTTTGGAGTAAATAAACAAAACCTGCCAGGAATTTTCAGCCTTTTAAGCAACTTCAGAGAAACTCACATTTAAAGTTCAAAGTATTTAATAATTTCTGACTTAATGCCAACTTTGCTGTGATGGCTCACATATATGCAGTTATAAGTACTTTATGATATTTTTTCTATTTTATCATTTCTTTGTATTTATTACTTGTCTGAACTTAGTCATAACACAAGTTATTTAATGGGAAGAGACGTTTGCCAACAAAAACATCTGCACGAGTTAGTTAGTTAACCCATATGGCAGAAAACAGACAGATGCCTGAAAAGGCATTTTTTTACCACTGAAATTAAGTAATATAAAAACAACAGTGAATTGACTCATGTTTTATGTTTAGTTTCTTTACTGTACTATTCTTGAAGCTGTAACAGCAAGAGCTTAGAAATAATTGCTTTAGGCTTATTTTTTGTCACGTTTGCGAGGTGTTGTAGGTACAGAATTCACAAAAGGAATCATTTACTTGGATTTACTACTGGACTTCCAAAGGTAAGAAAAGCATGTATTTTAATATTCTTCACTGTGCACATGTTTTAATCCACCTCTATAAGCCTAAATCAAATAGTTGATAGAAAAAAAACTCTCACTGCTTCTGTCGCGAGATCAAAGCAATGTTGACATCATAAGCCTATTTTTGTCACTGAAATCAGAGTGTAAACAGTTCATGTTTCATCAAAACAGTAAAGTAAATTTTAAACAGCTCTTCTGTACATGCTATTTATCTGTTTTAATGTAACTTATGGACTTAGAATGGATAAAAATTAATAACCTTATTGTTAACCGACCGTAATGTGTAGTGGATCTTGATGACCTGGGAAACACGAGTTTCTTTTCTTGGACGAGAGCTGCCTCCTTTTTATACCCCAGTCGTGCTCATAAATCACGGAGTGCCGCGATTTGTTTTAATTTTTAATCTCTTAGGTAATATAAGATAGGATTTTGTCTCATCAGCACGAATTTGAAAGCCTTTGACATGCATCCAAAATGTATAAATTCCCAGGTTGAATTATTAAAACCTCGTCCAAGTAATTATGCCCCAGGTTTAATTATTAAAACCCTCTTCCAGGTAATTACGCTCCGATCTGACATGAAATGAACGCATCCAGGAGGAAAATAACTTGGAAGCTCTGTGTATATTATTATTAATAACAACATATAATTTGTAAATCATCATATTAATAATAAATTAATTAAGTACAATCATCATCATTATTATTAGGCTATAGTTATATATTTAGTTCACATTTTTAAAGCATAACATTTTGGATCGTCCCCCTTCGGGAATAAATCAGGTTATTTTTGTTATTGTTTGTTTGTACTTTGTTATCATATGTTACGTGTCACTTGTAAAGTGTTTTCAGTGAACTGGACTGGATTAATCTTGTAAATCAATCATTCATTTGAAACTTTATTTAACCATGGGTAAAGTGATCTTGACCTACTTTTTTTCCTCTTATAACAAGGCTTGTGCTAAAATATTTTATGATTTTGAGAAGGTCAGACCCTAAGCTAAAA
>JBCNYG010000014.1:8804353-8817229 GCA_039654305.1 Porochilus rendahli | reverse complement strand
TACTTTCTTTTCAGACAGGGATTCAAGCCCATAGAAACTGATTAAGGCCTTATGTATTTTTGCTCTTGATTATCTTTTTCTCTTTCTCTCTCTCATGTAAAATAAAACAAATAAATCTGCAATTCTGTATTCAGTGATACATAATGAATGGCCACAAAATGACACTCCATTTCCTTCATAATTACGCCATAAAATAACAAAATAACTACAATAATAAAAGAGTCTGTAGGCTTATTCACTTCACAGAGGTAGCAGACATCTCAAAAGACATTATGGGGCAAATGGGGTGGCAGCTGCCACCCTGTGTCACCCACATGGCTGCAACACTGTGTCTCTCTCTTTCCAAAAGAACGCCAGCAGAACATGCTAAGGTATGATTCAGATGGGGTTTTCTGAATACACTCTGTCTGTTAAGTAAGGGAGGCAACATACAGTAAGGTGGTCATCGTCTTCCATTTGTCCTTTTCACTCATTCATTCCTTTGCAAAGCACGTAATCCCAGTAGCACAAAGGGGCAATTTGGAACAGCCAGTTAGCCTAATGTGCATGACTATGACTACAGGAGGAAACCAGAGTACCCAGGGGAAACCCATGCAAGCAGGAGGAGAGCATGCAAACTTCATGCAGAAATGCCCTCGTCCAGCCTGGGACTTTCGTGCTGTGAGGCTATGTGCTAACCGCTACCACACTGTGCTGCCCAACCCACAGTGAGTGATCTGGAAACCTACGAAGGGGTTTATTTCATGATGTCATCCTGTGTGTGATTACACAACTAAATAACTCTAAAAATAATACAAAAATGTATTTTAAACGATTAAATTGATTTAAAACTTATTTTACTGCTTCCACCAATGATGTGTTTCACAGCAACAGTCTTTAATACTTAATGTGTTATAATACAGTAAAGAAATATAGTTGACATATGCTTTGATCACTCACTCAGAATCATTAAATTAAATGCTAAATATAAAAGAAAGGGTAAATATAGTGATCTATCTATTTAAAGGATTTACGTCTTGCTTTATACTGAACCGTCTTCACAACAAAGGGCTGGATGTTGCAAAAAAACATTCCATTCAACACTACATGCACATCATATTTCTACAAACCGGTCGCTTTGACCTTTATTTTATGCACTAGGTGTTCGGCTCGTGGCCACACCAACTTTCACTTGATCATTAGAATGCTAGGTCACATGACCATAACATACTGCACATGTAGGCAGTGTTGGGAAGCCAAAAACATTGTCTATATTGCTAATATCGGATATTGTTTCGGTTTTAGTGGGAAATAAACACTTACAGGGTGTCATCTGGTCATCCAATGACCAATAGTTGCAGGGTCCTTGAATAAAGGCATGTCAGAAGTGATTTTTAACCCTGTCATTTACGTTACTGTCTGACTTAACCTGCTGTAAAGCAGCCCATTCAGAAATGAATGAATAGTTTTCATGTTTAAACCTGTTGTCAACTAAGTTAACATTCCGAGTGTTATACTGGTATAAATACAAGCTGCCTGAATCTCAGTTTGTTCATGTGCCAGACCTCAGAAGTAGCATAAATTCATTCATTCATTCATTTTCTGAACTGCTTATTCCTAATTAGGGTTGCGGGGGAGGCTGGTGCCTATATCAGCTGACACTGAGTGAAGGTGGGGGTACACCTTGAACATCTCGCCAGACCACTGAAGGACCAATACACACTTAACAATTCACACTCACGCCTAGGGGTATTTAGAAAGAGCCAATTAGCCTTATGTGCATGTCTTTGGTATGTGGGAGGAAACCACTGTACCCAAAGGAAACCCATGCATAGGGAGAACATGCACGCCCTTGCTGAGACCGGGACTCAAACCAAGGACCTTGAGGTGGATGTGCTAACCACCACACCACCATGTTGCCATCTAATGATATTTCTTTTAATTATTAATACCAGCATTAATTAACTAGTATTACTAATTCATAACTTACCTTCCTCCATGGCTGGGACCACTATTACATTTGGGGTCGGCATCGAAAAAGCAGGGTCGATAGTCGTGCCAAACATAGAGGCTGGAGTCACAGTATCTTTCCAGAAGGTTTTAGCAGCATTTGAAAAGATTTCCTCTGAGTGTGTACCACTACTAATCAGCCCTGAGGGAACTACAACAGTTGGCTCATCAGTTGAATGAAGTGGGTCTTCATTAAGGAGGGACATGAGATAGTGATCTTCATTCCAATTAGTACTATGTTGGTCTCCACTGCCGGAAAACAGTCCACTTGCCCTGCCACTGTGCTCAACTGGTCCTTTTCTGAGCTCATGGTTCTGAGTGGGTCTAAAAGAAACTTCTACTAAGCTCTCATCAGTAAATGATACAATATTCCCACTGGATGATGCCCCTGATGTATCTCCTGATGTAAGACCAGAGACTCCAGAGAAATCCCCACTCACTTCCCCTGATCCATACATTAAAATCCCAGAAGCCTCTTGTTCTCTGTTGGATAGGTCTCTGAGATCGGTCCTATGAGTAAAGCCTGAGTCCAAAAAGGTGATACCAGGAAATCCTGAACCACTTCCAGAGCTGCTAAAATCATCAATTCCACTCACACCAGAACCACTCAAACCAGACTCTTGAAGATCTCCAGATCCACTAAAATGCATCTGACTTCCACCCAGCTCCTGGGCTGTGATGGTTGGAACAGTGGACACATCCACCCATTGGCCTTTTACCATGATTATTCCACTGCCAATAAGACCAGAGAAACCACTGTCATCTCCAGAGAACTCTCCACTAGAACCAAGGCCTGAAGAAATGCCTGTTAGATCTCCACTTCTGCTTTCTCCCAAGATGCTAAATAAGTCTGATGTAGACCCACTCTCTGCTGAACTAAAACTTGAGCCACTTCCTGATCCAGACCCCTCCCCACTGAAGAAGCCAGAACCCAGACCTGACATGAAAGTGAGGATATCTGCACTTCCCTCCCCTGCTTCCTGAAGTGTCCCTGATGCTGATGTATCCCCAGAAAATCTTGTGTCCGTTCCTAATAAGGTGACACTTATGCCTGAGTCATCACCACTAAGGCCTGAGTCTCCACTTAGTTCAGATCCTGAAAAGTCCCCTCCTATACCTGAAGACCCACTTGACAATCCTGATCCTGAAAGTTCCCCTCCTATTCCTGAAGACCCACTTGACAGTCCAAATCCAGAAAGTTCTTCTCCTATACATGTAGACTCACTTGACAGTCCAGATCCTGAAAAGTCTCCTCCTATACCTGATGAACCACTTAGCAGTCCAGATCCTGAAAAGTCCCCTCCTATGCCTGAAGACCCACTTAGCAGTCCAGATCCTGAAAAGTCCCCTCCTATGCCTGAAGACCCACTTGACAGTCCAGATCCTGAGAGTTCTCCTCCTATGCCTGATGACCCACTTGACAGTCCAGATCCTGAGAGTTCTCCTCCTACGCCTGATGACCCACTTGGCAGTCCAGATCCTGAAAGTTCTCCTAAACCTGATGACCCACTTGGCAGTCCAGATCCAGAAAGTTCATCTCCTAAAACTGACGAACCATTGGGCAGTCCAGATCCTGAAAATGCTCCTTCCATATGTGCTACCCCACTTGTCTGCTTCCCACTCCCACTAGCTGATGCATCACCAGAAAAGCCACTGGCCTCAGATGTCCGATCTGCTGAACCAGAATGAGAGAGGTCCATGGGCTTGGGAGGAGTAAGGGTGAGGTTCACTATGGAAATATTAAAAATAAAATAATGGGCATTAACAAATGACGTTTTTTTGGTTTGGGCCTAATTTTGTTAAACACAGAAAAAAAAATCCATTACCAGATAGAAAAACATCAGTTCTTGAGGTCAAGTTCACCAATTCCTCTTCAATAAGAGTCATGTTTGATTCAGTCTCATCAAGAGATGATTCTAAATCAACTATGATATAACAAAAGTAATGTAATGTAAAATTATGTATAAGCTTTGAAACTGTAAACAATTCTCTCATAGTATTTTGTTCAAAGTATTTTATTGTTAATACCTTTCAAGCAGTAGGCATCAAATTTGGAGTGCAAATCAGGATATTCAGTCTGGTTGGGAAACTTAAAGACTGTCTGTACTCCAGGTTTCCCTCCTCCACACTGAGGCCTGGGATTATTAATGGGATAACGGACACTGCGGTCGATGAGCCAGCCAGCACGACACTTATCAAAGCCTTGCTTCCAGGCCACATACAAATCAGCTGTGGACGCCAAGGAGGAGTTTCGGGCCTGGCAGGAAGCTGTTGCTTCATCATATGTGAAACCCTCAAATGAACTCACATGAAAAACATTCCCTGGAAGAAAATGGTAAAAGTGGCTCTTTAATTTTGTTTCTCCTTATATTGTTGTTTATACTGTGTGTGTACTGTATCTATCATTTATTGTGAATTGCAATCCCAGCAAACAATCAACCATAAGTGTGTGCATTTCTTTCTGTAAATAAAACAAAATCCATTTTAAGTCTCTAAAGTTAAATAATTTTATAAGTCTTAGAAGTCAGAACCATCATACCTCTTGGTTTGTCCATGTAGCAGTATACATCATAGCGTTCATTGATAGGTCGTACCCCATAAGACCTCACACCGGGCAAATTTTCCAAATCACCAGCACAATTCTCTCGTACAGACACAATAGGATACCTTCATTTGGAACAAGAAAAAACATGCATTTAGGATTTAGTACATAATGTACATTAAATTCATTTTATACATTTTTCTATTTAGCTTTCTTATTAAACATGTCATAATGTCATAAAAGCATCATTGTATGCTAACTCCATTAAAAAATACCTCACAGTCTGGTCATTCAGCCAGCCTGCATCACACTGGTGATATCCACCCTCATAAGCAACTTGTAACTGCTGAGGACTAGCAATCACTGCACCAATATCCTGACAGGCTTGCCGAGCCTCACCAAAGGTAAAGGCATAGCGACTGTGGCCAAGCCTGTAGTGAAAGATAACACCTTGATGGAAGAGATGAGAAACAAAAAGTGATGCATTTACAGTTTCTTTCACAAAATGCCACTGATTATAATATTGGTAAATACTACTGAATTCACCACATTATAATAAAGAAATGCTATTACTAGTACAAGTAAGTTACATTATTTTATTCTTTACCCGTAAGTGACATCACATGCTCGGCTGTGTCTTTATCAGGAATCTTTAATTCAAGGTCAGGCTGTGCTGTCATCACGTGTTCAACGTCATCAGTGGTACTTGGCGGTGAGGGGAGAGGCAGCTGTGTGACATTCTGCTCTATATACAGGAAGTCAGCGGTGGTGATCGAAGGTTTGTGGGTTTCCACCTGGCCTAATATCTCACTCTCACTGGAGGTCTGAGTTATCAGCACTGGTGGGTCAACTGTCACCAGATCCACACTTACTACCTCACTGATAGTCTCTGTAGTCTGTATATCTGGGAAGATGGTGGGTATGGCTAAGTCCTCCTCTTCTCCATCTACAGAAGAGAAAAGCATATTTTATTACTAAATCAACATGACTTTAGTTAACATGACCCATTTATTATTCACTATAATTCATAACTATTCAGAAACTTAATTAGAATAGAAAATAAAACCTAATGGTACACCTGTGTAACAGATAGCATCATATCTTGATTCTGGTAGAGGGTAGAATGTCTGATTAATGAAGCGGTACACAGTGCGCACTCCCAGCAGCCCTCCTCCACACTGGGGTCTGGGGATGTTGATAGGATACCGGACACTCCCGTCTGCCAGCCAGCCTGCATTACATTCATCCATACCAGCCTTCCAAGCCAGGTAGAGCTGGCCAGTTGTGGCCAGTTTGGCACCTAGCTTAGCACACTGCGCCTGAGCTTCAGCAAAGGTAAACTTTTCAGGATGTACTGAATAGAACACTCTCCCTGTAACAAATCATAGGATGGAATTAATATGTGAGTAGTTAATAAAAAAATTTTAAGAATTTGCTTGAAGTTTGTGTACCTGACATCTTCTCAGCAAAGCAATATACATCATACGTCTCGTTTACATCTCTGACGCCGTATGTTCTAACACCTGGTAATTCATACTTGTCACCATAGCAGGGCTCTCGGGGAACATGGATCGGATACCTTTCCACAGAAGCAAAACATAAAATAATACAAAGAAAATAGAGGAATAATGAGCACCAAAATAAATGCACCAAATATTTTTCAAGTGTTCTTTGAACTGACCTAACAGTCTGGTCAGAAAGCCAGCCTGCATCACACTGGTGGTACCCTGTATCATATGCAGCCTGTAGCTGTGCTGGTGTGGCAATCACAGCACTATTCTGAATACAGGCTGCCTGTGCCTTCTCAAATGTCAATGTGTAACGTGAAGAGATGGGACGGTAGTGAAACACAGTGCCTAGATTAAAAAATATATATATATTTAATTGATCATTCCATAATTAATCAATTAAAGAATAACTACAGCTATTAAAACTTAAAAAGATTACCTTGCACCTGGACATTTACATAATCATGGCTGTCTTCGATTCCATGCATGACTTGACAGCGATACACTCCAGATTCATTTGAAAGAAGCTCTGTGATTTTAATGGTGGCATCAGTAGGGTTGGTGGGGTATGCCACCATTTGAACCCTGTCCATATAGTTCTCATTCACTTCCACAGTACCTTCACTGGCCACCAAAATATTTGTGGTCTTGTCTTCGGTGATGAGGCTCCATTTGATACGATAAGAACCTGGCTCATGCACTGTGTCATCACGGAAATAGCAGGGCAGAACCACTGTATCTCCCATTAAGGGTTGGAGAGTTTTAGCAGTGGGAATGCTAACACTCAGCGTTCTGGCTGATTCTAGGATGCATGCAACGAAACAGTCATTAGATAACTGACAAAACTGATATATAACACTATTCATGCACAATGATGCTAATGATGAATTTTTAAAAAGTTTTTAATAAGCATTTAATTATTTGACTGATCAAATGCACAAAAAAGTTCAGTGTTATAAGAATTTGTTATGCATACACTGAACAACTAACGCTGTTTAACACAGAAAATTACTCACCGGCATACATGTAATCTAAAAGGATCCATTTTGCTGAGATTACACGAAGACACAAGCACAGCAACAGCAATGTTGTCATGGCTCACCTGAAAGTCAGATCAACTATTATCCCAATGGTAAATATTCAGCACAGCTGGAGAAATAATGATTTGCACAGAATATTTGTCTCCAGGCCATAATGTAACAGACCTGTTGGTCATTAGTGGTACTATGATAGCTCAATGGTTAAGCTTAGTGTTACTGATTTGAATCTTCAAGCCCCTGTGGCCAGTGTTGGGCATTTGAGCAAGGCCCTTAATCCTTAGATTAAAGAAAAAAGGAAACTTAAAAAATTAAAGAAAAAAACTACTTGTTTTATTATTCATTCTAAATATGTTAATAATCATTCAAGTTTTCCAAAGTAAATAATGGATAGGTGGGTTTGTAGAAGAACACCACAAATTATCTGGTGGATTTCCACCAATCAACTGGAAAACATTTGGAATGAATAAAAGAGAACCCAAAAAACAATTGTATGGTTCCTTGCACTATAGTAAACCTTTCTGCTAGACATGCTTTAAAAACTTCCTTAGATCAAGAAGTCTTCGTAAGATCACATGATTCAAATAGAGTACTACATCATTAAAATTTCATTGATACTAATAGATAAACAAAATAAGCATAATGTTTAAACACAGAAAGATTACATAAATTGCCCTTTTTTCTTTTATCTATGGATTAAGGGCCTTGCTCAAATGCCCAACACTGGTCACTGGGGCTTGAACCTACAACCTTCAAATCAGTAACATTGAGCTTAACCACTGAGCCATCACAGTACTACTAATGACCAAGGACTCTGTTACATTATGGCCTGGAGACCTTCAACCATTTTACTTTGCTGGAGGTTAATGTCATGCCGGCATCAATATTTTGACATATCCAAGATTTAAGCTCATTTATAGCAAACTAGTTTTCTGCATTTACTACATCTGTCAGTTCAAAGAGTCAAGCCACAGCCTTTACAGTTTTAGTCGTCCCATCCTCCAGTGTCTGACATCAACTGAATCCACAGCATCAACATACTGAGGTGTTGATGCATGATATAGACAATTTTAGAAACCGATAAGCAGAAGTAATTTTTTTTACTAAGTTCCCAGAAGTTTGTTATGCCACAATTGAAATTTCAGCTTCGGTAAACAAAAGGGTAATAGTACAGTTCCTAAGTTGCTGTATGGCTCTTTTCTGTGGACCATCACCACCACAGGCAATTTGGGAGGTTAGTGTGTGATTAATTTCTGACCAGATGCCAGCAGTGGATGAATGAAGAAAAAGCCTAGTGTTCCTACATTATTCCCAAAATGAGTGTTTGGAAAATATGTGACTCAGAAGGAAAGCTTCAGTTTTTTAGTTTGGTTCAAGTGATTGAATAACAATGATGGCCTGTAATTGGAAGTGATAGAGGATCTATTTTCTGTAGCTCTTTCTACACAGAAAATATCCGTATTCATAGAAGTGTTTGTTGAGTAAACAAAAAAATCTTTTTGATCACATTATTCTCACCCTACTTTCTCCTGTCTACCTCCTTGCTACTCCTGCCTTACCCCAAACCAAGCAATAACTTAAAGTTTATGTTGTTATGGAAATTAATGATGTGATTTTTGTGACTCAACAGGAAGTGATATATTTTCATTTTAGTAAAAACACACTCTTTTGCCAGTAAAAAAAAAAAAAAAAAAAAAAAAATCCCAGCTGATATGCAGCATATTAAACAATGTGTCTTTTGAAAAAATACACCAAATGTTTTTTGTGGCACTGTAAAAGAATTCAAGACTATAATTAGACCCAGCTCATGAGAACTGACTGAAAAAATTGTATCACTGCTACATTTCTATAGTAAATATCCTTTTAAATAATACTTGGCAGCATGCCTTGTGCCTTTTTATGACCTCTTGTTGATTGCATTTCATTTTAACACTACAGCCTTCACTGTTAAAGTGTTGTAGCAAAGTAGTTATATTAAAACAGCACCTCAAATGGCTGATAAATATAAAAAGAATATTCATTTATTCATTCATTAATTTTTTAAGCCACTTAATCCTAATTAGGGTCACAGGGAGGCTGGCGCCTATCTCAGCTGACTCTGGGTGAAGGCGGTGTACACCCTGAACAGCTCACCAGGCCATTGCAGGGCCAAAACATATACAACCATTCACACTGACTCTTACACTTAGCAACATTTAGAACTGCCAATCAGCCCACTTTGCATGTTTTAGACTGTGGAAGGAAACCGGTGTATGCGGAGAAAACCCACACAAGCATGGGGAGAACATGAAAAGGAATATTTTGCCTCTTTTTTCTGGAGCTTATTCTTGCAGAAAATAATGTCACTTTCACACTCTCAGTCTGACATGACCTTCAAATCTCATCACCATGTAACATTCCAAATTCTTTTCAAGAGTTGTCCTTCAGAGAACTAGATAGTGACAGCTAATAACTTAGTGTTGCTGCATCTGACTGTTTGTGTACAGCTGTAGTTTAGGTTTTGAGTATCTAACTCTTTAAACACTGAGTAGTATAAATAAAATAAATATTACAGTTGTGGTTGTTTTTAACAAACTTTAAAAATTTAAGTATCATAATTATATCTCATTTACAGTCATTCAGTACTTTGAAGGTTTGAAGGTACTTAATATACAATATGATCATGGTAGAAACAGCACGTAGTGCATTTTCAATGTAATAAACTTAATAGTGGTAAAAGATTTTGAGAATTGACAAAGCTGTATCACTCTGGGTCAAATATGTCTTTTTCAGACATAAAAAAATATAAGGTAAAATAATAATAATTTATATAATAAAAAACCCCATCACTAATAATAATTGTTAAAATTATACGCATATTCCATTGTAAGATATGATTTTAAACCCCCTTTATGTGGACATAATAATTTCATCAGTGTTTACAGAAGGTGAACAGAAACAAACATTGTTGGTGTGCACAATACTGCTGTATTATTTCAATAGTATTAGTTATTAATTGGAATATCAATAAACAAAACTGTTATATAGTTGCCTGAAAGCTAAAAGAAAAAGCTGCAGAAGAACTCTACCTGTTTGTTGTGAAGGCTCTCCTACTGCTGCAGCCCAGAAACTATAATCCTCTTTGTATCACTGGTATCTTCTATCTTTCCGTTGATTCTTAGTGAGCATGCAGTCAGCAGTGGTGCGTTTGGAGAGCTGTGTGACTCCTTGGAGTGCGGAGCAGAAAGAGTCGGCTGAAAGAAGAACCTGCCAACCTGTCAAGACATAGAGGCTCTGCAAGGGGAGGGTGCAAAGGCAGCTTTACTTTAATTTGGCAATGATTGTTTAATTAAATAAATGATGTAATGGTTTTTGATGTGGGTGCATGCATGATGGTGCACATTAATTTAGATCTGGTAGCTGCAGATTACAAGAATGTTTTAAAATTTATTGATTGATCTATAAAGTCTCGTTTCTTTTTTGTATGTGATCTTTTTATCCTCCATAAAACTTTTTTGTTACTTAGTATTAACCATTCACTTGAAATATTTGGGTTATTTATGATTATATTAGTGGGTATAAGTTTATGTACAGTGTTCATGTTGCTTATGATACTAAAATGAATAGTATGTTGATTTTAACTAATGTACTATATCGGTTAAAGGGGCTTTAATATATTTTTGGTAATCAGAATGACACAAAAGGGAGCAAAGTGGTGTAGTAGTCAGTGTGTTAGCCTCACATCAAAAAGGATCTGAGTCCCAGGCATTTCTGTGTGGAGTTTGCATATTTCATGGGTTTCCTCCAGGGACTCTGGTTTCCTCCCACAGTCCAAAAACATGCACATATGGCTTAATATTACAAATTGGTATGAGTGTGAATGATGTGTTGGTCTTGTGATGGACTGGCAAATTGTTCAGGGTGTACTTCCTCTTTGCCCAGAGATGGCTGAGATAGCCTCAAGCCTCTCCATGATCCTAGAAGTATTAAGTGGTCTAAAAAAATCTATTAATGAAGAATGATGAACATATAACTAATACGTAAAATTATGTATTAAAAATGAACATTTACGTAAGTTTAACATGCACACATGTAACACACATCTTATGAGAGTTAAATTAGAAATAGATAACAACAGTGTTATTTTATTATTAGATGTATTCATTTATTTATTTTCTGTACCACTTATCCTACTTAGGGTCATGCGAAGACAGGAGCCAATCCCAGCTGAGTGTGGGTGAAAGGTGGGGTCCACCCTGAACTACTCACCAGTCCACTGCGGAACCTATTAGTGATATCACGGTGAGCAAAGGTCAAAAAATAAATACTCCAAAACTGAACATATATAACACTCATTCAGTAGAACCTCTGTAATGTTATTCTTCATTTTAAAACACACCACTAACTTTCCTAACCATTTTCTATTTACACTTTCACTTACATCAGCACTGTTTTTATTTAAAGTGTTTCAAATGTACCAGTAGGAGCTTCTATACTGTTAAGGGTGTAACTCTTCATGATGCACACGCCCCAAAAAAATCTACCTGACTTACCTCATGGATACTGCACTTCTTTTCCATCACCTCATCAATACATGCTTTTGCTAAGGATAGACTCCATGGAAACAAGTTCCCATTCAAACCATGGAAAGTTTAAAGTGGGAGGGACAGGGTCTCTCATTCTGGCTTGGATCTTGAATGAAAAGTGTAATTGAACTGCTTGGAGGAAACTTCAAACAGTTCCCCACTGTGTCGCTGTAAAACCGCTTTGTCTTGTCTTCTCTCACCTTCACAGTCGTGCCATGAATTTAAAGCCAAAGAAATCTGGTCCTTTTTATGATTTTACCACACAAAAAATGTGATGAGATTTAAATGATAGTTGGTTTTGGTCAGGCACTAAAAGCTACATTTGTGAGCTGTAGTCTGAAAAGACCACCTGATGTTCAGACACATAGATCTTGTGCAAGGACTCAGAAAGATCTGACATATTCCAAGTCAATTTGACAACTGTAAAAGGACAAGCTGCAGATATTGACAAAAATTATTATGTTTTATATTCAAAATCATTTGCAATTAAGGGGGCTGTATGTTATTGCTTGCTACATAATTCCATCACGTACAGGAATTGACAGTTAAACAAAGACACGAGACACAAAGACGTGATTGTGATTGAAATAGACAACTCACAGATGGGTTCAACTTAAGCCTCAAGGAACCAGTGGGAATTTCAGTGTACTGAGTAGTTCTTTTCATTCAAAAAAAAACAAATTCTTGGAAATTCAATCATTCTCCTTATTGCTGATCTTGAGGAAGAAACAAGCCAAACCTTAGTGGAAATGCATGATGTTCTTCACAAATTTGTGGGAGGTGGTTGTGTTCCTTCATGCAGTTGCTATACCATATGCTTTCTATTATCTCAGCAATTGACATCCAAATATTTGTTGTGCTGCCTGACAGGAGGGTGGCATAGTGCCATAGTGGTTAGCATGTCCATCTCACAGTAAGATTGTCCTGCGTTTGACAACTGGGCTCGGGCGATTCTGTGTGGAGTTTGTGTTTATCACTTTCATAGGTTTTCTCCAGGTATTCTGGTTTCTTCCCAAATGCCAAAGACATGCACATTAGGCTAACTGGTTGTTCCAAACTGACCATAGGTGTGAGTGTGAATATTTGTGTGTGTTGGCCCTGTGATGGTCTGGCAAACCCTGCCTTCACTCATGTTAGCTGAGATCCCTGTGAACCTACCCAGTTCTTCCCGAGCTCCTCCCAGATGGCTGAGCTTCTCACCCATGTGGGAGAGCCACCCTGCAGATTCCTTCAGT
>JBCNYG010000014.1:8771176-8784421 GCA_039654305.1 Porochilus rendahli | reverse complement strand
TGTAGGGGGATTCCGAGAGCATGACTGGGAAGTACAACAGAACAAGGAAAATGTTTTAAATTCTTCCCATTTTAATAGGCTTTGTCATGACGTTGGGTGGGGGGATTTCGACAATCTGGCAACCTACTGATCTCGCAGCACTTGCCATGATGACGTTTGGATTCAGGAAGAGGTAGTGTTTCAGTGGAACAGACGTTGCTAGCAAAGGTAAGTTGCTAAAAAACTTTCAAAAGGAGATAAAGGAATAAATATATTATAGAAATAATAACAATGCGTCTAATGGGTAGAAAGATGTGAAAATGTATACAAAGAGCTAGCAATAAAATTACACAATAAGTAGTCGAATTATTGGCGTTATTTAATTTAGCTGGCTAGTTAAGATAGCTAGCTAGCTAACTAGTCTAGCGACACTAAAGTTGGTTCAGTTAAACTTAAGCTAACTGGTTTACCGTAGCCTTTATAATCTGCATATTTTCATACGCACGTTATCAGATGTTTACAGAACTTAATATTTTAATTTATCTTTTGAAATATTAATCTTTGTTATTTTTGTTTGACATTTGAGAAGTTGATGGCTACAAAATGTGAAAACCGCTCTAAAGGTTTCACCCTCGCGGCCCCGCCCAGTCATGTGTAAATGGGTTTGTGTAACAAAAGGAAAAAGCTCGTGTGTGTTTATCAAAATGTGTGAATGCTGGTTTTACTTAGTTATGACTAAAGTCCACCATCACACAGCACTTTTAAAAGTATTGTTTTATTTAGTAGTTTTCTGAAATAAGGTTGCCATGTTGCCAGTTTGGTCTCAAGGTGTTGATGAATTTGCCTGATGTCATTGGTTGATTTGCATATAAAATTATTCATCACAGTCATTGTAATATCAAATGCAAATCGGGGTGCATGAAGAAGGAAGGTTTTCTCTCAAAATATAAAGCAGGTAAATGTAGAGAAAAGGTTGATTTTATGGTTTGTAGAGAAATGTAATCTTGTGTCACCAAATCTGGCCCACCAAGTCATTTCTTGTGGCCCGCAAGAGCTTTCAAAACTATTATTATCCTACATTTTTGCATCAACCATTACCATGAAACCTAATTCATCTTCGTTCCACTAGGTCGCGACAGCATATTCTGTAAACAGCGAGTCATTCATGATTCAAGAAAGATTGCAGGCTAGCTTGTCACTGTTAAGCGTTGTCAGAAAATGCAAGTGAATAAAGGAAAAGAAGTACCTACATTGCTTTCAAAACAGTAATGGTGATGGGGAGTTTTTGCTTGCCATGCAATTTTTTTATAGCCCTTGATGTGCAAGCACAATTGGTGTGCTGCTTTTTAAGTCCCCTTGCTGTAACAATTGCATTTGTTGTACACACACTGTTTTGTGTTGTTCAGCTCTTGCTTTCATGGCTTTTACCTCACCAACTTTATCCTTTCCAAAGTTCACTTTGATATTTGTGCTCACAGAGCACTCACTAACACGAATCCCTCACAGGTAAAACTCCTTATCACTCTCCTCTCCTACCTTTGCTCTCCATTTACTAACCGCTGCTTGACCCCATTTCTGCTCGCACAGGAATCTGGACATCACGCCCCGGTCCTGAGATGCCAAATTTCCCTTTTACACATCACTTTGTTTTTGTGACTACGTCTGCTGCCATCTCAGAGGGAAACATAATGACCCCGCTCATGCTGGTTTTACACAGCAACAGTTAGTAGTGTCCTGCGTGTTGAAAACAATTAGACATGCACAGCGGAAAGTGGCTGTTTTGGGTGTACTGGTTGTTGGAGCAGAGAGGACAGCAAGGAGAGATTCATAATCTTGTTCAAGAGACAAAGATAAGATACTGATGTTAGGAAGTAAGAAAGAATGCAACGCGTGCTGTGGTGTGTTAATAGGTGAAATTTAGCCACTGAGTTCCCAGATGTGAGAGACCCTGATGTATAGCAGAGGCTTGCTTGGCTGTATTGCCTGATTGTCTGTTTGTTGTTCTAGTGTATTATATGAAGCTCTGTAATACTGAATTTGATTGGTCTGATAATATCAAATATGAAATTTGACAGTAAACAAAACTGACCCGATGTTTGTTTTTTTTTTTGTTTTGTTTTTTTTAATTACACCAAACTCATTTTCACGGAGGGCCACATCACTAAACGTAAGCCATGGGTTTCTAGGTCATCCAGGGCTGAGCAAACATCATTCATTCATCGGTTTTCTAAGCTGCTTAATCCTAATTAGGGTCGCAGGTAGACTGGCGCCCATCTCAGCCGACTACGGGCGAAGGCGGGGTACACCAAACAGCTTGTCAGGTCATTGCAGGGCCAACACACATGCAATCATTCACACTCACTCTCACATCAGCCTACTGTGCATGTTTTTGGGCTGTGGGAGGAAACCGAAGTAGACGGAGGAAACCCACGCAAGCACGAGGATTAGATGCAAATTCCACTCAGAAACGAATCCGGGTCCTTTTTGCTGTGAGGCGGACATGCAAACCACTGTGCCACTGTGTCGTCTACCAATTAATCGCTGAACATCTATTCTAAACAGGCCATCCAGTAATCGGCAAAAAAAATTATTGGTTTATGCATTTGTCCTTTTTTTTTTATTCGCATGGCCGTGACAAGCTAGCTTGCTAGCAGTTTACTTCAAATAAGTTGACATCTCCTAGAAGATGGATGGTTAATTATGTTTCATGGTAATGGATGATGCAAAGACTGTATGATTTATCTTTGAAAATAATTCTTTGAAAACTCTCATAGGCCACATAAAATGAGTTGAGACTTATGGTGTAAGGACTCATGGGTTCATGTAATTAATGACCTGCATGTTGAGTTCATGTTGATATTTTGTCTAATATTCGGATTTGGCCTGCCAGGGACTTAAAATTGATGTACGCTGAAACGTCTTTGTAAAATGAGTATGCTGGTGTTAAACAGTTTATGATGATGTCTTTGACCACATTACTGTTTGCACATCCTTGTAAACATGGCATAAAAAAGGAAACAGGAAGGAAGTGGTGGTTAAGGCTCTGGCTTACTGATTCAAAAGGTCGGTGGCTCAAGCCCGAGATAGTACCACCAAGCTGCCATTTATTCATTTATTTATTAATTATGTTGTGTATAAATTAGTGGTGTTTGATGCTTAATACAGAAATACATCAGTGCATCTCTAACTGTAAATATTTCTTTTCTCATCCCTTTCCCATTTTTATTCATGTAGATGGCGTGTGGTGACACGCATAAATCCAATCCTGATGAGTATCCATTCTCCCGATGTATGGCTGAAATGGAGAAGGAGAGGGAGTCATACCTAAGCCCTACAGAAAACCCGTCTACACTTAGTGTATCGTCCAGCATCCAAGCAGAACAGCAAGGCTATGATGTTGACTTTGATCCTCCACTGGAGAGCAAGTATGAGTGTCCCATCTGCCTGATGGGTCTAAGATCAGCCGTGCAGACTCCATGCGGACATCGCTTCTGCAGCAGCTGTATTAAAAAATCCATCAGGTCAGCAATTTCTTGTGCTCTCCAATGTGTTAAAGCCAACATTTTATGTCAGTATTATTTAGTTAGTTAGTTTGTTTTAAGTTTTGATCTCTCATTCATTTGCCGAACCACTTAATTCTAAGGGGATCGCGGGGAGGCCCGACACTGAAGACAGTGAAGGTGGACACCCTAAACAGCTTGCCTGACCATTACAGAGCCAACACCCACCTAGGGACAAACCCACGCAAGCATAGGGAGAACAATTGCTGTGAGGCAGACATGCTAACCGCTACGCCACCATGCCACCCCGTTTTGGATACTAGTGGTGTAAATAATGATTTGTACCAAAAATGTCATCCAAAATGGCAATTGGAAAACTCACCTGACATCAATTTGCATCATACAATTACAATCTTTTACCAGCTTACGGTCTGATATTTAATGGAGTCGTGATTTGGTTTAGTTACTGTTGTATTTAACACCAAAAGCGTAAATGGTTCTTAAAACAGTTAAAACACCCACCCTCTACTACTCTACTGATGCACTTATAACATACCAGCAGTTCATATACATAAGTTACAACAAGTAACGCTTTAGTTAGTGAAGGACGCAAGTAGTTTCGCTTTCCTTCATGTTGTAGATTGTATAGAAGCAGTTATCGATGTATTATTCCAAATGATCCAGGTCAGCAGTCCGGTTTTGATGGAGATTTGGTGTAGGCAGAAATTTTGGAAAGGGATCAGTTACAAAGTTCAGAAGGTTTATGTTTTGTATTCTAGCAGCCATTATGGATCAGGCACTGTCTCGTGAAAGTTTGCCTTTAGCCATGCCTAGAAGTACAACCTGCGTGGCAGTCCCATTTAAGGATCAGTAAGGTGAAGTAAAACTATAACCTTCTATAAATTCATCTTTCTTGTAGGGACACAGGGCAGAAATGTCCAGTTGACAATGAAGTGCTGACAGAGGACCAGCTTTTTCCAGATAACTTTGCCAAGAGGGAAATCCTGTCCCTCACTGTACGTTGCCGCAACGTTGGCTGTAATGAAAAAATGGAACTCCGTCAGCTGGAGGTAAATTTCACTGAATCTGATAAACATTCTTCTTGATTCCAGAACTGCTAATGTGTTACTTCCTGACAATACTAGGTTTTTTAATCCACACTTAAGAGGAATGATGGTACATATTTTAATTAAAGTGTGTATTTTCTGCAGAACCACTTGAAGCTCTGTGAGTTTGCTACAGTACCTTGCCCCCAGTGTCAGGAGCCTGTATGGAAGAATAGTATAGAGAAACACATGAACCAGGAATGTTTACAGCGCCTGATCACATGTCCTGACTGTGCCGAGAGCATCATTTATGCTAACAAAGAGGTGAGAGGTCACATATTCATTTAGATTTACTAATCTACTTGAAGCTAGAGTCTGATGTTAATGAGGAAGACCATGCATTATCTCTGTATCTAACCTCCTATAAATTCAGCATTCGTAAATCTCTTTCTGTAGTTCTTTTTGTTTTTTAATGGTGAAGGTATAATGTGGCTTAAACCACACATATTATTCTGTCTGCTGTTAATAAAGAATGAGCATGAGTATTTAGTTACCACCAAGCTGCTACCATGTTTTGCTGCCTGACCAGATATGTTTCAAATCATCTGAAGTTCAGTGTCAAGCAAAACAATGTGAATACTTCCTGAAATGGATCCAAATTCTCTTATTTTTTTTTTTTGTCCCTGCCTCAAAGAGGATGGGGGACATGGTATTGGGGAGCAGAATCCTTCCACCTCTTTATCTGTTTGTCTGTGAAGACAGTTTTAGATATGCGCAATGGAAAGTGAAAGTTTGGGATGAATTGGTTGGTCGCCAATGCGGGGGACATGTGGATATCTGACGTCTATTTTTTAAGTCGAAAAATTCTTCTTTTCCCTCATTCAATTTTAGCACAGCCTGAACACTATTGGTTGAGCCAGCATATTTTGTGGCTGTGCCTTTAAATATTATGTAAGTAGAGTAGAGTGTCGTTAATGGACCACCATGGAACAATGTCCAGTGCTCCTCAACACATTATGTGAGGCAGCATTTTCACAGATGAAAATTCTTACTCTCAAAAGCGTAAATATGGTCACGTGACTCTAAAATGTATGAAGACGTTGCTCATGTGTAAAGAAAAAGTTAATAGATTCTCTGATTGGTCAATATGTAGGTTTTTTGTTTTTGTTGTTTAAATCAGCTCCCAGTAAACTGTGTGCAATTGGTGAGAAATCTGTTGGTATCACTATCACATGACAATAGCCCAGTAACAGTCTACAAAGAATATGGACACAAAAACTGGTTCACTGAATTGAACAGAACGGCATCCAGATGATTGTGTACATATGAAACAGAAATATTCCTGAACTGCCTGCATGTATTTATATAGTTCATGTGCTCTATCTCATTCCTAACATTGGCTAAACTGCAATCCCAAGCTAACCTGAACTAGCAAGAGTAAACTGCTTGAAGTACATGAATGTATGATTTTTAATTTTGACACCAACAGAGTTGACCCAGCACCATCTTTTAATATCCACTGTGTAGCAAAGTCTGCCTGATATGGGCCAAAGTTGATACAACTGTCTACACAGAAATGTACCATGCAAAGCTTTAATGTTGGGCTGAAATTCTCAAGGAAGTCCAACAAAATAAAGATAATTCTGATCTTGTGTGCACCCTGGAACAGCGCACTTGCACTTTCTTCCTGATGTCTCTTTTTCTACCTTCTACGTAGATGGCTGTAGCCCATCTTGTTGATTTACGTTTCTTTGGATGGTCATATGTTAATGTGGGGTAGTTGCAGACGAAGGAATTATCAGTCCACCTTAAAAGGCCCAGTACTTCCCCTAGTCATGTCAAGATATTTCAAAAACAACACCAAAAATTCCATGCCATGTCCCTGTTACAACTCTGCAGGTATTTGTATAGTCATTGTACTGGCCTTTTGGACTGAACTGCAGTAGGATTGGTTACTGGTACAATGGAAGCAGGTACTTGTGCACACTAACACAGTACCATGTAATGTTAGTCGACTAAATGCTCCTGCTACTTGTTTGAAGTCAAGTTGCTGCACTTACAGCTTTTCAAAACACCATGGAACAATGTTTAAGCTCCTACCCGAAGGAATACCTTTCTATTGGCCTTATGCTAAAAAGTCAGACTTTGTGTATCTTGCCTGAAGCGTTACACTCCAACTCACATAAATACCTACTGAGCTCCGAGGAAAACAATCTGATCTCATTAATAGTTATTTGGATTACTTGTATACGATAGTAAGTATAACATCTCACTTTTGGATGTCGATGCTATAAAAGTTAGTGGTTTTATTTAAACCACGTACGTCTCTAGCCTTACAATTAATCATTTGATGACAAAGATTAAGGAAAGCCGCTGTAAATTATTATTACATTTTTAATTAATTTATTTGTTACCTCTTTGTTACTTATGCTTTCATCTGTGTTGGATTGTTTGTAAGTTTGTCAGACTAGGGTGTGGTACAAGTAATGAATCATTACTTTTTTGTAGGTGAACCATGCATTGGGTCGTGTTAAGGAGGGGAAAGGGGGGGGGGGGTTAGACTCTTCAAAATCCCTGTTTTTAACATGGGGCAAAATGTTCATCAAACGCCGACTAGGGGGAGAAATTTCATCATAACTATACCAAGTTATAATGAAACCTTCCATATTAGCCGAATTTTTTAAATTAGTCTGTGCACCACTATCCATTTGTGTCAGTTTACTTTTCTTTCCTGTTTAGTATGAGTTTCATTTAGTATGGCATTGATCTAAAGCCCTTTTCGTGACAAAGAGGCGTGACAGGTGACAAAACAGAGCATCAGTGTCTATTGTGTCCGAAATATGAGTACCCTGAGCATACTGGTGTTGGCAGATTGCACACACAGTCAAAATCTCACAATCTGCACAATTCTGTCCTGCCATGATAGGGGCATTTTCACAGTCTCTTAGATCAATCAGTCACATAGGGGTCAAAAATAAGGGTTTTAATTTGCTAGTTTTTTAAAGTAGTAATTTTCTTAAATGTTCAAGGTTGTTAAAACTTTTTACATTTTGGCTGTGAATTTATTTTCTTGGAAGTTATGGCCTTTGAAAGTATGCATGTTCAAAACAATAACATTTATTTAAAAACTATCATTGTCAGTAGTAGCAAGAGTCCTGTTATTCTTGCTTAGAACTCAGCAACCCCCGTGCACTTGTAAAGACACAACCCACACCTTACACCATCACCAAAAGTAGGAAATAGCAAAAATAAGAAAAGCAAAGCATAAAATTTTGCAAGAGAAAGCAACTAAGATTTGCAGAGGCATGAACATGCAGGTTTTAGTAGTCATTAAAATAAATCCTTTACGCTGTGAATATCGCAAACACTATAAGATGTCTAAATAATGTCCACCCTGACACATCCTGGTGTATAGCAGTAAGCAGAGATTAAATCCCTAAAACACTTTATTTACTGAATATTATTTTCAAAGTATGTTACTATAAAGCAGTTTTGCTATTTTGTTCTGTGCATAAAGAAATAACTGTTTGTTCATTCAGTCAGTAACCATTAATTAAATATTATACATACATACTCTGGGTTTCAAAATCACTTGAGTCTAATAGAAATAGTTAGAAAGTTGAATAACATGGATTATTAAAAGTCTACATTTCGGAGTGGACACTTTTGGACGGACACATATTCACATGCCTGTGTAATCAACATTTCAGAATCTAGTTCTAAAGTTTTTCTCTAAAGTTACATACCTAGATGTAGTTTATAAAAACTGCATCTGATTGAAAAAAAGATACATTTCTTATTATCACAAGTGATAGAAAAGTCGGAGTGGACATTTTGAATGGACACTTCCTCGCATGTATTCAGATCTGCCCCGTGCTGAACAAATCAGGGAATTTTTTCAAGAAAATCTGATTTTTGTTTTTTTCATTTGAAGATACTCCATATTTTTCTGTATATATTCATATTAAATTTTACATAGATTGTACAGATTTCGGAACAATTACCCTTATTTTATGTATCCCAAGTGCTCTAGAAGACTGTGAAAAGGCTCATAGCTGTCCCTTTTACACAGACTTCGGTGGCAATGGTGGCTCAGTGGTTAAGGCTCTGGGTTACTGATCCAAAGGTCAGGCGTTCAAGCCCCATTCCTGCCAGTCTTCAATCATTGGTCCCGTAAACAAAGCCCTAAAGCCAAATGCCATAAATGTAAATGTACATTACAACAGCTCTGTGACTGCAGTCCTTAGGCGGAACAACAGTCAACCATTATTTCACGTTTATACATGTTAGCGCACGAGGTGGAATAAAAGCGTTTGTTCCTGACATGAACTGGTTGTGTAAAAAGGGCTTAAACCTGGTGTATGATAAGAATGTGTCTTTGTTGATTTCTCTAATGTTGATTTTTAGTGTGTTAATGTTGTGGTGATGTCTTTTGTGCAGTTTCATGAGCAGATGTGCCCCTTCGTGAATACAGTGTGTGAGTACTGTAACATGGATTTTATTCGGGGTCAGGTGAGCAATGCATCTTGTCTGTTTTCCTTTGCATTGAATATAAATTGATGCCTGCTTTTTAAGTGGACTATGATAATACATTTGTTTTTAGCTGTCCTCACACTGTGCTACAGACTGCCTGAAAGCTCCTGTTGCCTGCACTTTCAGCATGTTTGGTTGTCAAGAAAAGGTAAAGCCATGCTGCCGAGATGACAATTCACTCTTTATTAAATTGTTTGACTTTGACTGAATAATAGACAAGCAAAAGGATTAGTCCCTGAATGTGATAAAATGTGTTTTACGTGCATTAATAGAGTAAAAAAGTGACCTATCTTGTCTTAGATGCCAAGGAACGACCTGGCCCTTCACATGCAGGAGTTTACACAGATGCACATGCGCTACATGGCTGAGTTCCTGAGGAAACAGACTATGAACAGCCTTCTCCCTGCCACATCGTGTCCCCCTGTGTGTTCACCCCCATCTGAACATGGCGCCTCTGCAAGAGCAGGAGAGCTATGCCAGTGCAGCCAGGACATGCAGCAGCTACGCGAGACCGTCGTGGAACTTGAGAGTCGCCTCGTGCGCCAGGACCATCAATTACGGGAGCTGAGTATTCGCAATGATACACAGCATACGCAGATAACAGAGCTACGCAAGAAGCTGGCATCATTAGAAGAGAACATGCATGAGGTAGAAGCTCAGCAGTACCAGGGTGACTATGTATGGCGAATAGAGGGATTTTCCGCTCTCCAGCACCAACAAGAAGCTGGACAACCAGTTGTGCTCCATAGTTCACCATTTTACACTGGAAGACCAGGCTATAAGTTGTGCCTGCGACTGCACCTACAGACACCAAGCGCTCCGCGTTGCTCCAATTACATCTCGTTATTTGTGCATACAATGCAGGGTAAGTTTGACAGTCAGCTCCCGTGGCCCCTGCAGGGCACCATCCGACTGGCTGTACTGGACCAGGCTGAGGGCCAACACCACGTTGAGGTAATGGAGACCAAACCAGACCTGCAAGCCTTCCAGAGGCCCACAGTACAGCGCAATCCCAAAGGCTTTGGTTATGTCACCTTCATGCAGCTGCAGGCACTGCGCCAACGAGGCTTTGTCAGAGACGACACGCTGCAGGTGCGCTGTGAGGTCATGCCGCGCTTCGACACCAGCCTTAGGAGAGAGGGCATGCAACCTCGAGGCCCTGAACCATCCCTCTGAGCTCGTCCGAGTTACTTTGCTGGTGCATTTCAAGTTCTCAGAGACAGACCCTGCTCATATAATATTTCCTTTTGTTTGATTTGTGCATTATACCGCGTTACGTTTATGTAAGTCATTGAAGCAGCAAGCTGAGTGGACTCAACAGTACCACAAACACAACACTCCTTTGCTTTAGCAATTTGGAAATTCTCCAAATGATTTATTTTACAGGGATATCATAGATTCAGTCACTGAGAGAAACCAGAAGTATTAACAGCAGCTTTATGTGGTGTACTGTGAAAACAAGAACCTGCTTTTGTTTTGTTTATTTTGTCTGTTTTTCCCAAATATAATTTTCTCAAAAACTGAATTGCATTTTTTTTCCCCCCAAAGAATGATGTCCTCCTTAGGGATATGGTGGTGTGGAACAAAATGAACATTGGTAGATATTTCTCCCTTGAATGCACTGGAGAGACAAACATTTTTAAAAGCCTTATTGTATGTAAAAATTAACATGCTGCCATACGTTTAAAATTACACAAACCACTAATAGAAACAAATGACAAATTACAGACAGTTTGACATGACACATAACAGAGTCGTGTTTCAAGTTCTAGAAATTGTGAACAGACCAATAGAGCTTTTACATCATTAAATTACACACAAGCCTCAATGTGGTACAATATAAAGTATATGTTTTTTTTTTGTGTAGTTCTTTTATTGTGGTAATGTCATGGTGTAATTTCACATGTTGAACATGTGAAATTGTATCTCGTTTCACGAACCAGCCTACTTTATATGTGCCAATATATAAAAATGAAGACAGCACTGACTAAAGGTAACATAAGGACTAATTTCTTGTTTGACTTTTGATTAGATTTTTGTCTGGGTTTTATTCCAGTGGACATTTTAATATATAACAATAAATGTGTAACTTCCATCACACTTCTTATTCATTTTTCCCCAGAATGGTCAAGTTTTTAGATTGAAAGTAAATACTGTACACCCTGCAGTGTTTCAACAGCTTTGGCTTTCAAATGTTTCACATCTAACTTGAGTGTGATCCCTCTTAAGCTTTCCCCTCATTTCATCAGTGGTCCCACAGGCTTCTTCTGACCCAAAGTGCATCCTATTACTAACAGAAAGAAGCTGCATGTCATTGATGACAGGTCTGCCATCAGATACAGAGTGGCGCCACAGGCTGTTTCCTCTCTCTTCATGACCCTCCAGTTCCAATAAAGGTGTCAAAAGAGAGACCTGTGAAATATGCTGCGTGATCCTAATCTCAGGTTGGTTGTTATGTTTATGTTCTTTGATTTCTTCTTTATAACCTTTTAGAGTGAGAGAGGAAGGCGCATTAACATGTTAGCAAGGTTAAACATGTAAAATAAATAAAAAAGATATACACACATATATAGGCTTGAATAAGATTAGCGAGATGCCAAAGGGCACTTCAGCCATGAAAATGGAGAAAGAGAAAGAGCTGCTCACTCCTCCCCTCCACCATACATTTTTCCTGCTGGTTCAGGAACCGATCCAGCGACCTTTTGGTCCTAAACCCACTTCTCTAACCATTGTGCCATGGCTACCCCAAGTTTAGAACTAACGGCAGTGTATCATTTTTACCTCCACCAAGGAGGTTATTTTTGACCTGTGGTTTGTGTGTATATTTGTTAGCAGAATTACACAAAGTTATGTGCATTTTTTCATTAGTAATGTTTTACCAGAGGTGGAGCTGTGGGTAAGGAACACTCCATTTGATTTCACAAGTTCGGCATCTAGGTTGTTGGTTTTTTTTTAATAATTTAACATTGTGAAGTTTTTTTGATGCTGTATCATAGCAGGTCCAGTTTAACAGTTAAGCTAAGTGATGAAATGTCTACCAGAGGTCTGGCTTTGGACTAGAAATACTTCATTTGATTTTGGAGATAACCCAGATCCAGGAATTTATCAAAGGATTCTTTAACATTAAAAAATGGTTTATTTTGGTTCATATAGGGGGTTGCTGGTCTTGGTGGAAATCAACTTGTTTTAAATTATTGTATGTGACATCATTGGTGATTATTCCCAGTTGGCTGTTTGGTGAAGCGTGATGGGATTTGATATGACTTTTTCTTTTACCCATTTAAAAAAGTAAATTTGGAAGCAGTTTCTTACTTGACATTTTGAACACTTTATCTGGATCATTACTAAAATGACATGAAATATATAACAAGCTTGTTACTTTTGTGTTTGGAGTTCCACAGGTAAGGAGAAACAACCATTTCCAGAATTTTCTCAAGGCGAACATATTGCATCGAGGGGCCTCTGGGCTCATGGACTCCCTGGACATGAATTAAAAAACAGTAGGTCCATACAACTTGAAAAGACTGATGTGTTTTAATATGGGTGTGTATGGAAAACACACTTACTTGTAAGACTAACAACATCTGTGTGATGGACGTCGGAAGGAGAGAGAGGTTGGTGGGGAGCAGTTCCTCCAGTGGAAGCCTCATTAGGACAAGATTCCTGAAGGCAAGCAGGGTCATCTGCCTTACTGTGAACTCATGACCCTAGGGTTCAACAAAAAAATTCAGTGAAGGGTTGCAGGACAATAATTTTTTTCATCATGGCTGAAAGTTCTCATATGGAGAAATTCATGTGATTTTGTGAATTTATGTGATTAACTGCATGTTGATATACCTGTAGTGGATAAAAAATTGCCTGAAGTGTAGGCAGCGTTTCAGAGAAAAATCTAATCCATACATCAGCCAAGAAAAAGAGCTGACCTTCCCCTGAGAACAAACAACATGACCTGTGACCCTGACCAAGTCAAATATTTTACTTTCTAGTAAAGTACTTACTACTACAAATAGTGTGTTTTTGAGAAGAATATACCGTCCAAGAAACTTCTGCTCCAAATGTTAGCTGATAATCGCCAATATTCTACGAGATATTGGAGATAGATTTTTTTTTTTTTTTTTTTTTTTTTTAGTCTTGAAGGGCGAAAGCCACATGGTGATAATCCCAATGTTGTTGTCTATTGCAAACAA